>OVAP01000460.1:0-35723 GCA_900406295.1 Aurinia saxatilis
GGTATATGTGATTAAGGGTAAAAAAATTTGGGTATATGTGATTAAGCCCCCTTATAAATTACCAGTGATAATCTAGAAATTCAATAAGTTCTTCATTACAGGATCATTCTTCATTCGAATAACTTCTTCCATCATATTTACTTATCTAAAACACAAAACATACTTTAAGTTTAAGATTTTATAAGAACAAGCATGACACTTAAGGTAAAAAATAAAATCAGTCATGAAGCCTTTTACTTGCATCATACAAACAAATGAGTACAAAAATGAACGAAATGAACTTTCACAATTTTCCAACTTTGTATCTAACAGCATTTAACATAACTTATCTAGCAAATTAAAACTCATTCATCTCTCAAAACGAGTGATTTTTTGGAGGAATATAGTTGTAGAGTCTAAAAACCATAAATATAAATAAGAAAATTTTCAACTCAAATTCTATATTATATCATGTACCATACAATTTACATTATAATTGGGTTATGAAATATTGGTAATAAAAACATCGAGTATTTATGATACATGTAAAAAAATGAGTAACGAGACTGTATCGAGATGGGTAGTAAAAATAAAAATGATATTTGATACCAATTTTTACCAGCTGATATAATAAAATTATTGAACCATTTATCCAACTTTTAAGTCACGGATACCATTTTTATAAAGACATATACGAATCAGATAACGACAAAAACCGAAAAACAGATATTATAATGATAAAAAAAAAAACAGAAAACAGATATCAATGACCGCTATATTGCAAATGATTTTGGAGTTAAAGTACATTAAATCCTTATAAAATCAGACAGTATTTTACATGAAATCCTTTAAATCATCATTAAGATCATAAAACATCCAATACAAAATCCAAAAATGTCTGGTACCGACACTTTTGCTGTATTTTCTAGCCTCCTTTCGTGGCAGCATCATAATTTTAAGAAATCAAACAGATTGGAATGAAATATGTGATAAGATTGAAATACAAACAAAGAGAGAAATTGCCGCGAAACTTAGTATGATAACAACATTGTCGTTGTAGAAATGGACTTTAAATTCAATAGTTGTTTTTTTTTTGTCAACTAAATTCAATTGTTTTTTTTTGGTACTTGTCAACATATACGATTGTAACGTCAGATAAGACCTTTTTTTTTATATAAGTATAGAGTGGGGTTAAAAAAAATGAATATCAGAAGTATAGAGAAATTAAATTCTTCTTTGTTCTTTCTTGTTGTCATCACCGAAGAAACCTTTTCCGATTTTTTAATAAATTTTGAAGTTTTCCAATTTTAATCTCTAATATACGTAAATCACTTTTTCTAAATAGAGTTAAGAGAAAAAACTTCATGCAGTGGACTTATGTTGTAAGAAACTTAGAACCCCTAGATTTAATTAATAGATAGTTTTTAAAAATCTAGTTACATCTACAAACTAGGTTTTAGGGTTAACTTTTAAAAATCCAAAACTAAACCCTAAACCCTCCATAACCCTTAGAAACTAAACCCTAAATATAAAACAGTTAATTCAAACAAAAACAAATAAATTCTAAATCTTTGAAAATCACTTTTAATTTTATGGTATTTTCTTAAAACATAAGATTAGTGATATTTTTTTTATAAAAAAACTTATACTAGTATTTTTGAAAATCACCTTTCAAAATGTAGTATTTTAAGGAATTTATCATACCAAAAAAAATGTATGGTAATGGGACTAGTTGTGTGATCTTGTGGTTGAAAAAGTTTATTGATATAGACATGCATCTAGCTGACTATCTGTAATACTGGTTTTTTCGTATTAAACAACTATATATATATATATATATTCAACAATTCATGCATGTGTTTTGAAAGTATGAGAACATTTCTACACAGACATAGTTTACTTTTTGTAAATCAAGGGGTGGTCCAGATTTTTATCATCCAACTAATTCACTCAAAATAAATGTAGTCGTTGAGTAGTCCACGCACCAGATTTTCTAATGGATCTAGTGCACGTCACTATTTTCAACTGACTAAAAAAGTGGCTCTAGATAATTCCACGTTCAAAGAAGAACGTCACCCAACTAACAGTATACCACGTCAAATATATAGTTGTGTCGAGAATTAAAGAAATAATTAAGTAAAACTTAATAAAAATATATATATAGTTCAAATCGTTTTCCATTAAAATAATAGATTTATAATGTTTGTATATTAAACCATTCTTAAATTAACTACTAAAAAACTAAATTTTCCAAAACATATTTGTTAAGAAGAACATAAATCTTCTTCACTTACCATAACCGTCACTAAGTTTGGTTATTCGGTTCCTGGGAAAATGGGACCAAATGAAACCAAACATATATTTCGGTTTGGATCCCACTGGATCGATTCGGTTCGGGTTCATAATTTGAGGATCCAATATTTCGGTTCGGTTCGATTCAGGTAAATAACCAAAACCAAATCAAAATCTCTAAAATCTCTAAATAAGCCACAAGAACCGAACCAAAACTTACAAAATAACTATAATTAGACATAATAAAATAAATACTTGAAAATAATACTAAAATTCTATTAAAAAAAGCAAAATAATAAACTTAAATGAGTGGATCTTTCGGTTCTCATTCGGTTCCTCGGTTCGGTTCTAACTCGGTTCTGGTTCTGGTTGGGTTCAGATATTTTTGGTTTGGTTCTTCGGTTCCGATTACTTATGCCCACGCCTAACCGTCACCCTCCATTCACCCCCTTTCCAAATTATTGTTATTATTATTTTTTACTACATACAACAAAATATTACCAAACAAGTTGTTTGAAACAACTATGCAAAGTCGACTGGAATAAATCCTTCGGAGACAAACCCCAAACTGGGGAAACAAGGAGAATACACAAACCGTCAAATCTAACACAAATACTGCAAATCTATTCTAAAAACAAACTTACCGGATACACAAACTTAAGAAACTAAAACCTTCAACTTCCACGTTCTTTGTGTCCTCGTTTGTGATGTGGAGACTTCAGAAATTTGATACACAAAATTTTAACATATGTATTCTAATTGCAAGTGCACAAAAAAATCAGTTATAGTACTTAGGATTGAATCCACAGAGACCGATAATTGTAAACTAATGAAATAAACTCTAAATTATATCTAGGACATAGGTTTTTCATGTGATTAACTAGCGAGTAACTAACATATTATGATGAGAGGGGGGTGGGGGGGGGGTTAGAAAATTAAAAGCAAGGTTAGGATTTGGGAACTTCAGGTGAAGAATCCAAATTATACCAAAACGTGTTGATTGTCGTTCGACACCAAGAGTGGTGTCGTTCGTCACCGCACAGTTTAAAAATGTACCACTTAATTTCTAAACATGAAACCTATTGTAATGCAAACCAACTTCCATTGTGAATGCAATCTATAATTAATTCCTAGCAAACCAAATTCCTTTGTGAGTCTTAAGAAATTAAATATGCAATGAGCCTAGGTTCAATTGTTCATAAACTATCTAGACCGAATTCCTTTGTAAATAAATAATTTACTCCTACTAAGATTTTTTCAAGCAATTATTATCACTTCCATGTATAATTATTAACCTATGATATAGTTCAAGGGTAGCTAATCTATGAACTAGCAATGAGCACAATCTAGAGGAATAATTAAGGGTTTCAACCTAATTTAGACTTATGGCAAACAATAATTCATCTAAACCCTAAGAACCCTAAGTCTAACAAGAGAATTACTCAGACATAGCTAAGCAAACATGCAATTTAATTGAAAACAATAAGATATCAAAGAGAAAAACAAAGGGTTCAAGGAATCTCTCTGTCTAAAACTCTCTCAAAGTAAATCAAAGCATAAGCCTAAACAATGACAAAAACCTAGTATTTATATGCCCAAAAACGTCTGTCCTTTGCTAAAATAAGGAAAACTCAATATTCTTTTTTTTTCCCGAATGAGAATTGGAAATTACATTTTGTTTGTTCGCCAGAATGATATGTCTTCACTAAAAACGTAACATCTCATCAACCAATAATCAGGATGAGTTGAAACCACCTCCAAAGTAAAGCTAACTCAATTTCCTATGCCGTGTAGAAATTTGAGATTAAAATTCCTACGGTAAGACTTTTGTCTGACACGATCTTTAAAACACATGTGACTACTTCTGCATTGTCATTCCACTTATTTGCTTCATTTTGCTTAATAATTTCTCCTTAATTTTCCAAGTGGCGAAAACTCGTCCATGCACCTAAAACGACCCGACTCATTTGGATTCTAACAATAATAATATAGACTCGATAAAATAAATAAATATATGTTTATTAGCATAAAAACTAGTAAAATATGGTTCAAAGTTAAACATGCTTTCCTAGTAGTAATCCGGTAACAATGCCGACTGACTCACTTATGCCGGAGATACAAAGGTACGAACAATCTGACACCGGAAGTGGAATAACAAACCAAAAAAAAAAGTGGAATAAACAGACCAACCAACTTTCTACATGAATATTATGATGATGATAATGATAATGATTATTATTATTAGAGAAATTAACTAGAATAAGATTAATCTTTTGAATATTACTAGTTTGGGGTGAACATTAGAGATTATTATTTAAAAATAGTAAATTGTTTATTTTATTCTAAATTATTATTACTAAATACAAGTATACATCGATGAATCAAAACATAAATCAAAACTACGTTTATACAAAAAGCAAAAAAAAAAAAAAACTGATTTGATTTTATCAAAACATAAATCAGAACTATGTCTACTATTTACCATAAATAACCAACGTGTGTTGTCGAAAAACCACTTCCCACAAACTAGATTCACTTCATGATCCATGGATTGATTTTTTTTTTTTTTATAAACTATTGATGGATAGAAAAAGAAATAAAAACTTTTGAACCAATAAGTAATGGTTGCCCATGAGTTTTGGGAGATAAGTTTAACTATTTTTTCACCTTATATTTGGGTTAAAATTTAGAGAAAATAAAAAATTAGGTCAAAATTCGTCTACTTTAATGACAGATTTTTGGATGAGTAGCAGAATTATTTGAAAGTTTATGACCGTAAATAAAACTGTCACCATTGACCCAAAAATCTGTCATAACGTCGGAGCCAACCATTTATGTTTTTCCCAGACTTATTTGTATACATATGTCGTCACAAAACCCAAAAAGGCGAAAACAACAAGTATGTGACCATGAGAAGTGTTAAGTCTATAGATAGGTGAAATAAGTCTGACAACCAAAAAACAACTCTACCAACCTTAAAGAAATCTGTTGTGTCATGTCACAGACTTATTAAATGAATCTATCAAGTAAAACAACTCTACCAACTTAAGACATAAATCTGTTGGACCAAACAGATATGTCGTGTCACAGACTTACTTAAATAAATCTACTAACGAAAATAACTCTATGATCAAATAAAAATGTCATCAAAGACCACGATAGATTTGTTTTTCGGAAAAAATAACCAATTAGATTGTCAATGTTCAAATAAATCTATCATAGTTCAAATAAATATGTCGTGTCGTGTAATAGATTTATTTAATGATGTGGCATTTTAAAATAATGACATTTCTGTAAAAAAAAATTTTTTGTGAAGGGTGCTATGGGTATGGGTATGTGAACTTAAACTAATAGTTAACAAAAGATTTGCATCATTCTAGTCATTTTACAACAAGTTGACTCTATTCTAGTAAATCACCCTTATTATTATGATGATCAGAAACCTGCAACTTTTTGGTTGGCTTCAAATTCAGTCTAGCAGGCTTAACTTTAGTGCACAGATACCTAGCAGACTTGTATCGAGTCTAAATAGTTTTAGCAGATTTCAAAGTTTATATACAGATTATATTTAGTATGCGAATAGCTAATATATTTGTGACATCTGCACATTTTGGTAGATTTCTAAAGTTTATATAATAGAGTTACAGTTCAAATCTATGCAGCCTTGAAAATCCTGTAATAGTGTAATCTGCAAACATCTGAAAGATTTACATTAAATTTATGGTTTTTGGATAAACTTCAAAAATTTATCTAGCAAATTTACACAAGTATGCAATTTTTATAGACTTCAAAGTGGTCCGGATTTACATTTGGGTAAAATTGAATGTATAATTAGGAAACTATAAAATTAATTAAACCAAAAACCTTTAATAATATAAAATTAAATGAGTTATCTTAGCTATTTTAACCAAAAAAAGAGTAGATTAAAGTGAAAACATACATACAAAGCGGACACAATAAAATAGACGATTACAGTAAATAAAAAAAAACATACAAATCGTCAGCTACTCGGTAAGCTAATATAAGATGACGATTAAACACAAGAGGAAAAAAACACACTTAGATACCATTTAACAGGGATTTATGTATTCAGTTCTGCATGTGCATCTTATCTTCATCACACAAGATGTTCAATGACTGCATCTTATCTCCAGAAATCAAAGGTAAGTTGCTTTCAAAATGGGTGAACATGAAAGCTTCCACAAGATATTGACTGAAATGTCTTTATTTGGAATTGTGGTGTCTATTAATCAAGAAGATTATAATGTATCGAAACGTACAAAAGAGTAATATTGAAAATGAAATCGATGATATTTCTGTAAACAATTTTTTTGTAAGGAATTTTCAAAATTTATCCTTTTTTTTGTTTGTTAACTTTTGAAAAAAAAAATTACAAAAAGGTTTGTTTTTAAAAATACTTCACATTAAAAATAAACTGACCAAACTAAAAGGGTGACTTTGAACAGGAAGGTGGGCACATTGATGCTGGGTCCGGTATAGAAGGAGAAGATCAAGACGCTCAGAAGTTGATATTGGAGGGAACTCTAGAAACCGAAGATGAAGACGGGGAAGAGGAAGGTGAACTGGTGGATTAGACTGAAGCAACATCGGAGGACCTTGCGGAACTTGCGGAGAGTACAACCGGTCCAGTCTTATCAAAGGGAGAGACTAAGGGTACTAAAAACTGGTGGGTGGGGGAAAGAAGAAGACGGGACAAAATCTCCCTTGCCTCTTGGGAGCTAACTCAAAGAAGCGAAATCTTCAAGAATACACCCCAAGGAAGAAACAGGTGTCTAAGCCTCCGAATCGCATTGGAGAAGGTCAATATCAGACAGCAGAGTGTGGTATGGGCAATAAGGGGGGACACCTTCCTCCTAAACCAAAGAGTTAGGTTTTATGAAAGTTTTAAGCTGGAACTGCCGAGGACTCGACAATTATTTGACAATAAGACATTTGCGGGAGTTTTGGCGGAAGCATAAGCCAGATTTTCTTTTTCCATCGGAAACAAAGTCTTTTGTTTTTTTTTGCATAATTTTCAACTTCATTTAGGTTATCATAAGCTTGTAACGGTCGACCCATGTGGCACTAGTGGTGGTCTGGCTTTATTTTATAACAATAATTTTTCCAATATCGATGTCCTTTACACCAGTAATAGAATGACTGATATTGCGCTACAAATTAATAATTAGGATGCTTTTATAACTTTTGTGTATGGTGATCCGATTATGCAAAAACGGGACCAAGTTTGGGAACGTTTGACACGAGCTGGAATCTCTCGTATGGAACCTTGGTTCATTATCGGTGATTTGAACGAACTTACAGGTAACCATGAGAAGAAAAGAGGTCGTTTATGCTCAGCTGCTTCCTTTCCTTCGTTTAATACGATGATTTCAAATTATGGTTTATTGGAATTTCCTTCACTGGGGATACATTTTCGTGGCGCGGTCGACGAAACAAGGAAATTATCAGGTGCAAATTAGATAGAGGACTTGCTAATGGAGGCTGGCATTCTCTTTTTCCTACCTCCTATATCGAGTACCTTCCAATGATTGGTTCGGACCATCGGCCACTAGTGGCGAATTTAGACGACAATATCCCAAAAGGTCATGGTCAATTTCGGTTTGATAAGCGATGGTTGGAGAAAGAGGGGCTGATAGAATGTATTGCGGAAGGATGGTACGAACAAAGTGACCAGCGACCTGATCACGTTGGGTTTGTGACTAAGATTAAGAATTGTCGTCATTCTATTTCTCAATGGCGACGAACTCTAGCTCACTACGGACAAGATAAAATCAATGAGCTTAAACAAAAGTTGGAGGATGCACAAAATGATGACTCTAGTTCTCAGACTGACCTGGAGAGCATTACTCTGGAATTACGGAATGCATATAAAGATGAAGAACTTTATTGGAAACAAAAAAGTAGGAATCTTTGGTTGAAGGAGGGTGATCATAATACGAAGTTTTTCCAAGCACAGACAAAAATTCGTCAAGCTCGAAATCGAATAGTCGGACTAAAACACCTCAATGGGTCGTGGATCACATCGGAGGGTGGAATTGAAAACATAGCTGTCAATTATTTTACGAAACTATTCCAGACCTCAAAACCAGGAAATATTGAGGAAGTGTTGAGCGCTGTCCCGTGCAAGGTAAATGCAACTATGAATGCAAAACTCACAGGTCCAATTATGGAGACTGAGATACGGAAGGAGCTTTTTCAAATGCACCCGGAAAAGGCCCCAGGACCGGATGGCATGACTGCTCTATTCTTTCAAAAATCATGGTCGGTGGTGAAAACGGATCTAGTGGAACTGGTTAGTCACTTTATGGAAACAGGCTATTTTGATCGAAAACTGAACTCGAAAAATATATGCCTGATCCCAAAACCGGGAGGCCGTGTACAATGTAGGAGTTCCGACCGATCATTCTTTGCAATGTGGGATATAAGATTGTTTCCAAAGTGTTGTGCGAGCGATTAAAAGGGATACTACCGATAATTGTGTCGGAAACACAATCAGCCTTTGTGGCAGGCCGGTTGATATCGGACAATATCTTAATTGCGCAAGAGATGTTTCATGGCCTTCGTACAAATAAATCCTGTAGCGACAAATTTGTGGCGGTTAAAACAGATATGAGCAAGGCGTATAATAGAGTGGAATGATCTTTTCTGGAGGCACTTTTGCGGAAGTTGGGCTTTAGTGCAAAATGGATTTCATGGATAATGCATTGTATTACATCAGTCGAATACAAGATCCTGATCAATGGTCATCCCAAGGGACATGTTCTTCCTAAAAGGGGCCTTCGACAGGGGATCCATTGTCACCGTATCTCTTCATTCTGTGCAAAGAGGTGATAATTGCAAATATCCAGATGGCCGAATCTGAACAACGACTTACGGGTATTAAAGTCGCCACCAAGTGTCCGACTATAAGTCATTTACGCTTTGCGGATGACATACATTTTTTGTCGAGCCACAATGGATCAATGTCGGGAATTGCGCGAAATTTTCAAGGAGTACGAGATAGCTTCTGGGCAATTGATCAATCTAGAAAAATCCTCTGTTCTGTTTAGGCATAAGGTTCCGGAAGTGGTTCGCAATGAGCTGCATCAAGTCCTGGGTATAATGACGGTAGGGGGTATGGGTTCTTATCTAGGTCTACCGAAGAGTCTGGGAGGTTCCAAAGCCAAGGTCTTTGCATATATGCGGGAGGGGATCAGCAAAAGGACGATGGGTTGGTCATCAAATCTATTATCTAAGGGAGGTAAATAGGTTCTAATCAAATCCGTCACTACCTCACAACCAACCTATGTTATGTCCTGTTTCCGGTTGCCGAAGGCGGTCACCACAAAAATAACGAGTGCAGTCGCCCAATTTTGGTGGGGGTCGACGGGGGGAGGCGCGGTATGCATTGGAAGGCCTGCAAGAAGTTATGCAAAAATAAAAATGATGGGGGTTTTTGTTTTCGTACTTTAGAGGATTTCAATACTGCATTGCTCGCAAAACAGTTATGGCTGCTCTTGATTCCTTATTCGCTCGGGTCTTTAAAGGTCGATATTATCAACATATGACCCTGCTGGATCCCATCAAGTTCTACTCACCCTCCTATGGGTGGAATAGCATCATCTCGGCTAGAGATTTGGTCCGACAAGGTCTCATCCTACGGGTAAGGTCGGGTACATCTATATCAGTATGGATTGACCCCTGGTTGCCAGATGTCAATCCACGAGCGGCAGAGGGACCGGGCAGTTTCTACTATCCAGAGCTCACAACAGACAAGCTTTTGGACGAGATCAAAAGAGAATGGAATGTCCCTCTGTTGCGACAGTAATTTAACTCTACGGACCTGGAAATTATTCGCGGCATACGGCTAGCCCGTGGCCCAATACCTGATACTTTCGGGTGACATTTTACTAAATCTGGGAAATATTCGGTGAAAACGGGATATCATGTGGAATATAATCGACGGTCTGCCAAAGAAAATGTCAAACTGTACGGACCAGACATTAAGGCACTACAAGCCTATGTATGGAAAGTACAGTGCCCCCCAAAACTAAGACATGTTCTCTGGCAATCTTTATCAGGTTGTTTGGCGGTTAATGCAAATCTAAAGGCACGAGGTATCCAATGCGATCTTGCCTGCCCCAGATGTGGGGCGGAAGAGGAAACCATTCAACATTCTCTGTTTGAATGTCCACCGGCAAGAAAAATATGGGCGCTTTCGAATGTTCCTACAGCGGTGTCCGCTTTCCCTCTAACTTCCGTTTTTGCGAATTTTTATTATCTGTTTTGGCGTCAACCGGAGAATTCGTCGTCCCCAGACTTCCCATGGATTGCATGGTATATCTGGAAGTCGAGAAACGACCAAGTTTATAATCATGTGAACAGGTCATCGGAAATAACTCTGAATTTAGCAATGTGGGAGGCCGCGGATTGGGTTGTGGCACAAGGGTCGGAATCCTCGCCTGACCAGGGGCGATCCATCCCTTCTTTCATGCCACCTATTTCTGGTACAAAATGTTTTATGGATGCGTCGTGGAAACCATCGGATAGATTTACGGGTCTAGGATGGGTGTGTGCTGCGGATGACACTGACATTTTTCTCGGGGCTAGGAATTTACCGAGAAGTCTCTCGCCGTTACATTCTGAATTCGATGTACTTATCTGGGCAATGGAGTGCATGATTGTCAACCGCCAGACTGCAATGTCTTTCCTCACCGACTTGATGGAACTAGTGAAGATAATTACGTCCCAACAGAATGGCCGGCGTTTTCCGCATATTGTTTCGACTTCAAGCAACTGAGTGGAGCTTTTGAGTTTTATCAAGTCCGTCATATTTCGCGCGGTTTTAATGTAAGAGCAGATCAATTGGCCCGTGAGGCCCGTTTAGCGGATCAAAACATGTTTTATATTCACAATGTAAATCCGGTTTGGCCCCCTGAACCGATATGAATGAATGTGAATGTTGATGCCAAAAAAAAAAAAAAAAAAAAGGGGTTTTAAATTATTTCTTTTTAAAGGGGGAGGTTTTTTTTTCTTTTTTTTNATAGTCTAATAAATTATTTAACCTAGCTAAGACAATAAAAAATGGAGATTTTGTATTCCAATTTTTCTACGGTTTAAATTCAATGAATAAAAAGGCGTTCGACATAGAAAAAATCTTAGGAATTGTGAATAAATATTAGACATATACTTGGTTTTAATTAAGAACAATCTTTGACTCAAACATAAACATAGAATTGATCCACGTGGCATCAATAACTTTCCTAAGCAATCTAGATATCTAAACTCTCGCATGAATCTAAAATTTGCTAGGAGCACTAAAAATGGGTTTAATAAGTCTACAATTTGTCTTAGCATCAGCTTACGTTGGCTAAGGACAAATTGCCCATCTATTGTAGATCTAGCAACCTAAAACATTTTTGGTGATTAGATTATTATCATAAACTAGGGGATCAATCTAGTCTAAGCATTATGACTAACAATAGATGAAGGAATCAATATATTAACCTATTTGTGTGTAGCCATTTGAATCACAAAATCATAAAGATCCCTAAATTTAACTATAAAACTACTCAAACATAATTGAAAAACACAAAAGCATAATCATAAACATAAGAATAACTGAAATAATACATTTATTGAAATGAAATAAAATAGATAAGGGATAAGAAAAATTCTCCACAATTGTGATGAAAAATCTTGAATCAAATCTTAATATTAAAAATCTAAAGAATAACAAAATGAAGAACAAAAATGAAAACAAAGAGAATGAAAAACAAGAGTAAAAAGGGAAGAGAAATGTGGAATGAACAATAGAATGAAACTAAAGAGAAAGCATAAGGTGGCTGAAAGGGAAGCTCGTCACTGATTTATGGATCCTATTTTCGTCCATGATGAGAGAATTGAGGTGTGATAGGAGCAAATCATGTGATTGACAACTTTCCAAGTTTGACATTCGGATGAAAATACATATCTTCAGTAAAATAATCATATCTTCTTAACCGCTAATCAGAATGACTTGAAACCACAGTCAAAATGAAGCTAACTCAATTTCCAATGTTGTGTTAAAATTTGATATTTAAGTTCCTACGGGAAGGCCTTCGTCTGACACAATATTTAAACCACTTCAGACTGGTTCTACATTGTCATTTCACTTGTTTGCCTCCTTTTTCCTAAAATCTTCATTCCAAAGCTTCAATCCATACTCCAGTGCATTAAGCACCTGTTAGGACTCTAAACAAACCAAAAGACTCGAAAAACAAAGGAAAATCAAGTGTTAAAAGATGTAAAAAACGCAACATATCAATGCTCTCACATCTCTCTAGGTTTAGATCCAAATAATTCATCACCGCCTGGTGAGGGTCGGTGGCCGGCGGGTTTGCTGATTGGTTTCCGGCCCTTCACCCTTCTTTACTTGTCGTTTTTTCTTTGTTTCGGCTTGGGAAATCCTTAATTGGGAGGGTAGATGGAGATCTATAAGTTTGACGATTGGTTTGAAGTCCGTCTAATTGGGTTCTCTCTTTGATTGATCCTGAGTTAGATCGGTCCTCTTTCACACTCTGTCTCTCTCCTTTTCCCTGGTTGTTAAGGATCTTCTCAAGATTCGATGACCTCAGATCTCAATTTCCCCTTTCTGTTTGGGATTGCCCATGTTTAGGATCGGGCCCTACTTCGAACTGCATGAGGGTTCTGGTTGTATCAATAGATTCAATACTTTCAAGAACTGGTATTCAAAGTAAATGATGGTATTCAAGGAACTTTTCTCCCTTGGATGATAGTCAAGAAACTACATTACTTTTAAATGCTATTTTAGAGATTCACCCTTATTTTTTCTTAATATGTGTGAAACATAAAAAAATATGTCAGTTAGGACTTAGGAACGTAGGAAATATTTATATAAATTTATAAATTTATCTGAATGTTATTCGAAATTGATACTATACATTTTACTTGTTTATTTTTGTCAACATTTTATTTAAAAACATTTAAGTGTTAATTTGTTCAAAAAACAAAAAATCTTAAATATAGATAACTTTTCTAAAATACCGTTTTTTTAGGAGCTCCCTTTCAAAGATATCACTTTTACAAATGATAAATTTGTCAGAGTTGAGGATTTTGGCTTAGAGACTAGTAAAATTATGGGTTTAGGATTGACTTACGGTTTTGGGTTAAGTCCTTCTAAAGTTAGGTGTTAAGAGTTAATAACTATTATATAAGGTTGAATTTTCAGGGTTTAGATTTCAGGGATATACGGTTTGTTAGGGGATGAAAACCTTTTTGGAGAGTTAAGATTTTAGGTTTAAAATTTTTAAACCATAAACACTTAATCATAAACCCTAAAACCCTATAAATAATTTACACCTAGAGATGAATATATTTTAAAAAGTTATCCATTTCAAAGGTATTTTTGAAAAGCGATACACCAAAATCGTATTTCTGAAATTCCCCTTTACATATTTTAACAATAATAAAAATAAAAAATATTAGTAACATTTGAATAATATGTGGATTTAATAAGGTAGTATTGATCTTTGTAACTTTGTTGAGGAAAAATAATAGTGAAATTATAAGAGTGATACATTGTTAAGAATGGTTCATAAGAGGTGATAGTTATATAACATATTAAAGAGTAGAACTAGTTTAAACTGGCAAGATTAAAATGATTTAAATGTTAAAAGCAAAGAAATTTACAAAAATTATACACCTTCATTTCTCATATGGAATGAATCTGCTCATACAAATGGGTAAACTTAGATATATTAAATCTCTGTTCAAATTGTTGACATTCTAGACTAGGAACTGTAATCTAGCGATTGTATTAGTACCATTATTGTGCTACCATAAGTCTAGCGTAATGTGTAATTGTAGAATTGTTGACAAAAAAAAAAAATATTGATATTTTAAATCCTTTTCTTGTCACTCTATCAGAATTTTTGGTAATTTATCATTACTCTAACATGTTTTTTTCTTACGTAAAATGACTTGTCTCCCATACGACCAAAAGTATCCGAAACAAATAGTATTAAGAGAATTAACAATTTTTTCTCTTCTTCAGTGTAACAATCAAATTGCTTGAATCAGAATTCCTTACACTAAGGTATCCAGCAGCTAAATGATACAAATCTTTTTGGAAAGTTAAACTAATATGATACACTAAGGTACAAAGATGCTTGACTCTCATAGCGCGGACTTGTTATACACTCACAAAATAGGTTTTTTTCTTCTTCTTTTTTTTTGGTCGGCATTAATATCAGACACTAAGGTACAAAGATGCTTGACTCTCATGGCTTTTTCAACTAGAATGTCATATTCATTTGGTTTGAGACTGTTTTTAAAGAAAAACTTAGTTATTATATCGGTATACCTCCATATAGGGTTAAATAATGATATCCCGGACAAGTCTTTTAGTTAGTATCCGTGTAAAAAAAAAAAGGTTTGAATGTAATATTTTGTAGATCGATTATATTTGTTGGATGATCATTTTTTTTAGGGTACTCGTCTTTTGCAAGTCCTATCAGATAAAATATTCTATTATTTAGAAGCATAATGGTGAACTTAAGCTTAAATTTACTAGGTGGCATATGAATTTTTTTCTACTACAATTAACAAAGATTTTTTTTTCAAAAATTATCACTTGTGTTTTATCGAATCTTTTTAGTGTTTTTAGAATCATTATAGGAGAAAACACATCTTGATAAATTTTTTTGAACATTGATGTATTCTGCAGCCGGTGGCAGATAAATGTATCTCTCCGCCATTGTAAGTAACATCACATGTTTCATGAGTAAAAAAAACTTCCCCTATTAGTAAATTTGGAAAGTGATGTTGTCACATATGAAATAACTAAAAAGACCCATAAATTAGAAGGTTTAACTCACCAAGGCATTTAATCGAATATTTGTTGTGCAACATATATTCATAGTTCTATAATCTTATAAATAGTAATATAAACTATATGCATTCACTTATGGTACACTAGTCCTATTATCTAAGCCAAGGTCGCCTTAAAAATATTATCACCAACAGAAACCAACGCAAGTCATTATATCAAAAACAAAAATTGAGAAATCGAAAACTCTTACCTCATTTTATGAGAAATCAAAGAATCGAGAAGCCAAATTCGTAAATCAATAAAAATTTGCATTTTTTCTTGCTCAATTTAACAAGGAATCGGAAAATGTATGCAAACTCTTTTTTTTTTTTTTGGTATTTCGTAATTGAGGAAGAAGAACAAAAATGAATGGTTTTTTTTTTCACAAAACGACGTCGTAGCAAAAAAAAAAAAATTCGTACAGAAAAACCATAAAAATTAATCTAATCTGGCTCACAAACATTATATTATATGACTAAACAATATAGTCAGAATCATTAATTAACTGCCAAATTAACTTTGTAATTCAATGGGTATTTATACACCTGGATTTAAAAGTTAGGGTAGGGAAATTTAAATTATAGTGAGTTAGGCTATATTTACGCACTCTCTCACGAAATATGTAGGAATTTTTGTACTAATCTAGAGTTTGAGCATGAATAAGCTGAATCCCTATCTCGTATCTACTTTGATGAGAACGTTACATTATTATCGAAGAGAAAAGACTTACAGTTACACCATCGAAGAGAGTAAATACATTTGAAGAGGGTACCCAATTACACCGTTCATGATGGATAATTCTATGTCGATTATTTAAGAAAATAATGGGGGGTTATCTTACATAAAATGTCTATCAAGTACGATGAAATTTACATTGATGTGATGTCCGGAATTGTTTTTTTTTTTTACTTTTTCGTTCTCAAGGCTAATTTTCTGGGAAACCCACCGACAATTAAATTCAAAACTAAATGAAGTTTGTAAATTTGTAATCTTGAAATAATTCTAATTGGTCACTGTTTAAAACAATAAAAGGGGGGTCTTCTACGATGAAACCAAAATCAGTTTTTCCCACGCAAAGTCTTTCTCCCATGGCTGCCTCCTCTATGGTCAGCAGTGTACCTCAGCACCAAGTGTTCCTTAATTTCCGTGGGGAGGAACTTCGCCATTACTTCGTTAGCCATCTTAAGGATGCTTTAAGAAGGAAAAATATCAAAATCTTTGTTGATGAGGATGCGAGAAAAGGCCAGCATCTAAATATCATTCTCAAGGAGATAGAAAGGTCGAGAATTGCGCTGGCTATCTTCTCTGAACGGTACACAGAGTCAAAATGGTGTTTGGAGGAGCTGCTTAAGATAAAAGAATGCATGGAACACCGCGGTCTCGTGACCATTCCCATCTTCTACAAGATAGAACCACATACCGTTAAACATCAGCTGGGAACTTTCGGTCATGAGTTCAGGAAAAAAAGGGAAACGGTTAATGAGGACAAGATGAAACAATGGACGGAAGCTTTAAAGTATGTTGGTAACGTGACAGGCTTCCCGTTCGACGGTAAAAGGTACATTTTTTTCCTCTGTCTAAGATGTATTGTATGACATCTATGTGGACTATTTATTATGACAGAAAATTATTGCATCCGTTTATGATTATGCTTAGGTTAGATTATCCGGTTCGGGGTTTTCCGGTATTAAGAGTCAAGATCTCCCTATGATATTTTTTAAAAAATCGATTCCGTTCGATTCGATAACAGCTCTGTTCAAGTCAGTTTGTGTAGAACCGAAAGAATAAAAACTTTCTAGGATTTGGTTGGGTTCATTTATTTTTTTAACTGACTATCCCAAATATCCGAACTTAAAAGATTTTGACAATATATCCAACTTAAAATCTAAATATTTTTTAACTAATTTATAATTTAGATACTTGTGGATCCCATTTAATTCTCGATTCAAATACAAAATTTTGGTACTAAAGGTCTTAAGGTTCCAGCTATATAACTTAGAAAATCGGTTCAGTAATGTTTGAATAATTTTGGATTGGTCAACCTCGATGCCGATCTTTCTTTGAGATTTTTTATTTCTAAAATACCCTTTTCATATATTTATTTTTCAAAATGCTCTATTTCCAACATATTTTTAAATGTATCTATTTTATTTTATGAAAAAATTATAATACCTTTGTTCGCAAATTGTTAAGTTTACTAGATTTAAGGGATTTATGATTTAGGGTTTAGTAATTTTTTAGAGTTGGGTGTAAGGTTTGTAGGGTTTAGGGGATAAACTCATTTACGTTATAGGATAAATTGTTCAATTTACATTAAAATTTGGTATTTTATAAAATTAGCTTCTTTCGAAGATATTGTTAAAAGAACAAACTAAAAATTGTGTTTTTGCAATTCCCATTTTCTTGTGTCAATCCTAATTATTGTTTTATTGGTCGCAACCATTGAGAGACGGGACTTAGTTGCTTTTGTTTAGGGTTGACCAGTCCAAACAACTTGACTTGAACCGACTTGAAAATATCTTGGTCATTTTAACAAACAAGTTATGGATTCTCATAAAAACTCATTTAAACATAGTAAATATATAGCAGTTTGGGTCTAAATTATTTGGTTTGGTCATTGGATAACCCAAATAAAACCAAAATCATTACATAAACTATTAAATATTATATTACAAATTCGCATACATAAATGAAATATTACTTAAATCAAAACAAGTGTTTTTAGAAGTAAATCATTTTGTATATGTAAAAACTACATAATCTAATGTAGTTTTAAAAAATTAGTATAAAAGTCTAAAACCTAATCACTTATTCTTTACAAAATCTTTATTCTCTACGTCTTGGTCTCATACACAACAACTAAAATAAACCAAATTCAAACTTAAATAACACAAATAAAACTTAGATTTATGGTTTAGTTCGGTTAAATTATGTAAGATCCAAACAACTTGGACTTGAAAACCCTAAACCTTAGATCATAAAACCTAAAATCCTATAAATAGTTAATATTTAAATAGTAGTATTTTAGACTTTTTACAAAGAAGGTGGATATATATGATTAAAACAAAGGAATATGGGTATATGTTGTTAATGGATACCATACTACCATGAGTGGGTATATATGATTTGCCCAGAAAAAATGTGATAGTGGTCACTAAGCCGATATAGGTCATGAATGGTGCAAATATTAGGGTGGGTTTAAGCGCATATAATAATATATGGGAAAATGTCCATTTTATTCCCCAACTTTTCAAATATTGTAATTTTATTCTTCAAATATTGTGTATGCAATTTTATTCTCCAAGTAGTGTTTGACTATGTCAATTAAAACCCCGTAAAGGTCAGATTCTATTTTCTGATTTTTTTAATAATAAAATATTGGTATACTAATTAAACTAATATTATTTAGTAAAAAACAATTAAAAATCTAAAAAACCCTTTAAAAGTTAAAAATGTCTGCAAAAAAAAAAAGTTTATAAACTTTATAAAAGATTAATCATTGAATTATAATTTATATCTTCAATTTAAATTTCATATCAAATTAATTGAAAAACTCAAAATTAAATCTTAAATCTAAAATAATTAACTCAAACGCAAAAAAAAAAATAATAAACCCCTGAAAATCAATACCACACTTTGTGAGATATCAGTAATACCACACTTTAAAGTGTTAGTTTTAGTAGTACATCTATAAGTTTTATTTGGTGTTTTTAGTGTTTGTGATATTTTGGAAAACATAAACTAGGCGTATTTTGGAAATTTTGATTTATTAAAATATTAATATTTTATTATAAGAAAAACAGAAAATAAAGTCTGATTTTTACAAATCTTAATTGAAATAGTCAAACACTACTTGGGGAATAAAAGTGCACACATGATACTTAAGAAATAAAATTGCAACGTTTGAAAAGTTGGGAATAAAACGAACGTTTTCCCAATAATATATATATATATATATATATAGCTTAAATCATCACGCGGAACAGTTCATCAACAATATCACATATACCATTTGTTTAGAATCCATCCCACAATCTCATCTAGGTATGGGCATTCGGATACCCGTTTGGTTCCGATTTGGTACTTTCGGTATTTCGGTTCCATGCATATAGGATCCACTAGATATTTGATGAATTTTCGGTTCGGTTTGGTTCTGGTTCCGGTTCAGTTCGGATTCGGTCCCTCTTTAAAAAGAACCATTAAGTGCCCAAAAAAATTCGGGTTCGGTTCGGTTTCGTTACTTTATACCCAAACTATCCGAAAATACCTAAAAATACCCGAATCATAACAATAAATATTTATAAAAATTGAAATACGCATAATTTGGTTATTATTATCCGAAATACATTAACTAACCAAAAAAACCGAGAAAATATAAAGAAAAATATAAAATATACCCTAAACCCTAAAAAATTCGGTTACATTCGGATACCTATTGGATTTTTTTATAGTAACAGGAACCGAACCGATACCTAGAGTTTGGGATCCAATAGGTTCTTATGGCTGAAACCGGAACCGAAACCAAACTTCTTTTTTTTATCAGTTCAGTTCGGTTTTTCGATTCCGATTTTAATGCCCAGCCCTAATCTCATCAATCAGATCTTCTATGTTTAACGCAAGAACAAAACGGTTATGTTTCCTAACTGGCAATCGCGTGATATCATCAACATCCATTTGTCATGAGTTGATTGACCATTCCTAATTGATGTACACAACCCTTTTTCAATAAATCCTTACATACATTATACTTTGCCACGCCACGCGTAAGATGGTATAGAACCCATCCCACAATCCAAAAACAATTATCGTGAAAAATACATTTTACCCTTATAGTTATAGATTTTGGACAAGTAAAGAAAGGGGCTAATCAAGTATTCAACTCTTTTTTTAAAAAATCGTATCTTACAAATTACGAGGAACTATTATTTAGATAATTCTACAACAATCAATTTTAATCGACCCTTATAAATCCACGTTTCTACCTTCACTTTTTCTGATTATGGCGAACGGCTCTATTTGCACAAATAGAGAGAGCAAATAGGGAAAGCCATTACCACCTACTTAAGCAAAACTTCTTTCTCTCCCATACACAGAACTTTCGATTTCCACTCGTTCATTCTCTTCTTGAGGCAATTACCAATAAAAGCTAGTCAAACTTTTTTTAGATCCGCTAAAACATTCAGGTAAAGTTAGATACTTTCCCTCCCAACTTCCGTTCAATATGCCTAGTATTTGTTCAAATGATACCTTCCTATCTTTCGGACACAATTTCCAAACATCCAAGCCGACTATTTAAAGTAAATTCGGTGGCCTAGGAAATATTCCCATAAATTTTTGAACACCTCAGCATATTCCATCACAACACAGAGTCGTGCCAAAGAAATCATAGACCAGAGAACACCTCAGCACATTCCACCACAACACAGAGCCGTGCCAAGGAATTCATAGACCGGAGGCGGTGTTAAAGAATGTCTGAAAGAATCTTTGAGTACATTTTTATAAGCATTCATTTGAGAATTTTCTAACTCTTTTTTTGTTTTCTAACTTTTTGAGTTTTTGTTAGATTTACGTAACTGATTTACATGACTATTTTTTTGTTATTCAGATATATTTTATGGATATCTAGATGATTGTGTAGTTTTAAGAACTTAAATTAGGTGGCGAGTGGTTTTAAAAACATAATTTAAAAAATGGGTGCTTCTTTGTTTAATAATATTTTATGACAAAATTAACCATAAATCTTTTATAAAACAATATCAAAATATTTTTAAGATATTGTTCAATCATCGTTTCTGCGATAATTATTTTCCACCATCCATATTTATCATACACCATCCGCAATTATAATATATCGTCTACGGTTTTCATCGACCATTTCATCCATCATTGTCATCCACCATTACTATATTTAACCATCATCCACCATTACTATATACCATGCACAATTATCATACATAGTCCACAGTTATCATCCATCGTTCACAATTATCATACACAATAATTGTCGATCATTGTCATCTACCATCTATAATAATCATTCACCGTTGTCATTCACCATCCACAGTAATCATCCACCATTATCATTCATCATTCACAGTTATCATATGTCGTCCACAATTAACATCCATTATCCACAATACATCATACATTATAATCACTGATCATTAATACTCTTTATCCATCATTGTCATCAACCATCCACTATCTATATAATAATAGCACAGCTCTATCTCCATCTAATGTGTCCACATCAGCTACTCTATTCTAAAGCTGTCCACATCATCAAAATATCAAACCAAAATTGATTACTAAACTGAGAGAAATATCTAGCTAGAAATTGGCTATTAAACCCCGATAATTTTTCAATTCAACCCAAATAAAAAAATTCTCAAATTTCCGACGACTCAAAAGAAGATTCAAACTGCCACTTCAACAATGGTGGGTCATCATCAGCTTCATCAACAACATCGGCCTCATCGTGCTAACCCAAAAGCGGAATGGTCTAAAACATTTTTCAAATCGGCTAAAATAAAAAATTCTCAAATTTCTAACGACTCAACAGAAGATTCAAACTACCACTTTAACAATGGCGGGTCATCAGCAGCTTCATCAACAACATCGGCCTCATCGTGCTAACCCAAAAGCGGAATGGTCTAAAACATTTGCTAAGGTTCCTACAATGTTAAATATAAAGGTGATGAAACCATTTGTGATTCCTAAAAATTAAGATATAAACACACATCTATGTATGTAGTTAAGATACAAATCCTTTCACAGACCGTAAATCAGCACGGACTCATATTTGCCGTCACAGAGACAGGGACACTGTGTGTGATCAAACGCACAAAGGATTGTTTTAGTTTATCATAAATCATTGATAAATGTTGCAACAAGGATAAAAAAAATTGCTCATAGCCATACAATTCACGCGTCACCAAAATGGTACAAGCTTGAACCATATTATTATATAGATTCTTACAGAATTTAATAACAGACTTAATGTAGCTTCACGGACAGCTTATCCATAGAGTACCAGAAGTAAAATAATCATGACCACTTTAAAAAAAAAAAGGTACTTATGACCATGTAAGTATACCAATGGAACTCAAAAACAATCTCAGTTCCATGTGTACTTTCACAAACCAAAAAACTTGCAATGAAAGATAAATTATATCACTCATCAAAATAATAAGATGTTACTAACACAATTTTAAAACAAATTTGTCTATGACCATTTTAACTTTCAAGCATTCAACAAAATCAATAATATTGACAACAATTATAGTAAATAAATCCGCGCAACGCGCGGATCAAAACCTAGTTACCTTAATTATCCATCATACACCATCCGCCATTGTCATCCACATATGATACCGCTATCCATAATTGTCATCCATCATCCACCGTTTGTATTCACCATCCACAAAGATGACATAATATATTTTTTGGATTTTTTATAAATTAAGAAAATCACGTTATTCCTGATTTTTTTTAAATGAATTTTCTTTTTGTCAACAAATTAAAATTGAAATTATAATTATAAAACAGTACTATAATAAATAATAAAAATAAAAACATTATATTATTTAATTGTTTGGTTTAGTGACAAATGATAAATGAATTTGATGTTGTAATGGGTATGTGCATTTTAAAACCACTCATTTAGCAAAGACTTTTAAACCCACTTATTTTGCAAATTTATGTTTTAAAACGAACATATTCTCCTAATTTTTTCTATATTTTAATATTTAAAGTTTCAACAAATTTTGTTTTTAAACTGATTTAATTCAAAAATTTGTATTGTACACTAATATATAAACTATGTGCATTATATAAAAAAAATTGGCCGTAGGCCAGATTTTAATTTTATACACATAGGCACTGGCATGCCACAAACTTACCGCCCTACTTGTGAACAAATTGTCATCGGCAAACAAAATTTCTTGAACCCGGAGGGCATGCTGGAGTCAATCGGATCCCTCTAAGACAACATTCTATCTTTTTTTCTAATGCCTATAAGAGTTTTCGCACAGAGGATAAACAAAAAAGGAGACAAAATATCTTATTGACGCAAACCTCGAGTAGGAGTGATACATCCATTTCCATTTCGCAAAATTGTATAAGAAAATATGCTTAGACCGCATTATCCATCTCATCCGATCCATTAATATTTCAGTTTTAAACAAAAACAATTACAACTATCAAATGTCTATAAATTTGTATATTAAACGGGTTTTTTCCTGTCGAACATATTTTTTTTTGAAATTTTTTTTCCTGTCAACATAAAACTTTATTAATCGTAGAATAACCTTTTTTAGCATATTATTCTACTGGAACTCTATTCAATTTTTTTTTTTTTTATCAGAATGTTCATTGGTTTCTATTAGTCAAAACTCATAGTAAATTGGTCATGATGATTTGATGAATGATGTTGCAGAAACGAGCACCAGTTCATTGAAGATATCGTCCAACAGGTTTTGGAAAATCTGGAGAATGTAACTCATTCCACGGACGAAAGCCCATATGGATCAGTAGATGCTTCAGAAAACACTAGAGTTTCCGTTGAAGGAGCAGAGCCTAAGATCCTTTTTGGACTCGAGCAACGCCTTGCGGAATTGAAAGAAAAGGTAGCCATTGGGGACGGCAAGACTAGTATTGTGGGAGTTGTTGGGATGCATGGCATTGGCAAAAGCACTCTCGTGAAGAAGTTCTACAAAGACTGGAAACACAAGTTCGCAAGTCATGTCTTACTCCAAGATATAAATGGCAGTGTAAAGCGTGGTGACTTACGCGATTTGCCCGGGAAGGTCATGACGAAGTTGCTTAAAGAACGTTACAATGGGGAAAGAAAATACGAACTTTGCAAGAAGGAACTACTTCAACAAAAAGTCTTTATTGTTCTCGATTGGGTCAATAGCAAAGAACAGATAGAAGTGCTTCTCGAAGGTCACCGTGACTGGACCGAGCCAGGAAGCAAGATTGTGATCACAACATGTGACAAGTCGTTACTAGAGGGCCTGGATCAGGATGCTGATATATATGTGGTCCCACAGTTGAACCACAGAGATGGGTTAAACTACTTTCATCAATATGCTATCCATCATTCCACCCACATGAATCCCCACCGTGAAGATTTCATGAAAGTGTCGAAAGAGTTTGTGCCTTAAGCAAGAGGCAACCCACAAGCTCTTGAGCTGCTGGGTGGAGAGCTTCGTGAGAAAAACGTGGCTCACTGGAAAGAGAAACTAGAAAAACTTGCAGAAGATCCTAGCCCAAGTATTCGAGATTGTATCTTGAAAGTAACCTATGATGAACTAATTAGTCAAGAGCAGAAGGATGCGTTTCAGGACATAGCTTGTTTCAGATCTCGTGATTTGGTTTATGTAAAGAGCTTACTGGACTCTGGTTCTGAGGGGTCTGCTTCCGAAGCAACGGATATAATCAAAGCTCTCACGGATAAGTTCTTGATCAATACTTGTGATAGCAGCCGAGTAGAGATGCATAATCTTCTGTATACTTTCGCTAAAGAGATTGGCACAAAAGCTAACGGAAAAGGGCGACATCAACACAACATAACTGATGTGCTGTCTGTGAGTAATATGTATTCAAACTTTTCAAAGCTTTCATTTTTCTTCCCTTTGCTGACTCTGTGTTTGGTGCTGGTTACAGGGAGGCAACGGCAATGTTGAGGTCAAAGGTATTTTTCTTGACTTGTCTCTCCTGAAGAAGAAAAGAACCTTAAGAAAGGAGCATTTCAAGCAGATGAGAAGTCTCCGATACCTCAAGTTCTACAATTCTCACTGTCTTCAAGAGTGTAAGCCTGATCAGAAGATATACATCCCAGATAAACTCGATTTCCCATTGGAAGAGGTTCGCTGTTTGCACTGGCTGAACTACCCATTGGAGGAACTTCCACCAAATTTCAACCCAAAAAATCTAGTTGACCTTAAGCTGCCTTACAGCGAGATTGAACAGATTTGGAATGCTAGGAAGGTGCGTCTTTAGATAAATAACTTGATTTCTTCTTTGCTTTTCTCGCAGCATAGTCGGTTAATTATCTTTCTTAAACCAACTTTGGTTGTCACAGGATGCACCAAAACTAAAGTGGGTTGATCTCCATCACTCAAGTAAGTTGACGAGCTTGTCAGGGCTATCAGAAGCTCGAAATCTACAAAGATTAAACCTTGAAGGCTGCACAGCCCTGAAAAAATTGGATCCGGATATGAAAAATATGGAAAGTCTTGTTTTCCTGAATCTGAAAGGGTGCACAGCCCTTGAAGGTTTTCCTAATATCGAATTCGTATCACTAAAGACACTCATCCTCAGCAACTGCTCAAGCCTTACAAGTTTTCTTGCGATTTTGGAAACCTTAGAAGCTCTATTTTTGGATGGCACCTCAATGACTGAACTTCCTACAACCATGATAAGGCTAACAAGACTCATCAAACTAAACCTGCAAGACTGCAAGAAGCTGGTTAAGCTTTTCCAAGGTTTTGACAAGCTGGATGATCTGCAAGAACTAGTATGCTCCGGCTGTTCAGAGCTCCGTAGTCTCCCAGATAATATGGAGAAGATGACATGCTTGCAGATTTTACTGCTTGATGGAACAAAAATAACAGAAATTCCTCAGATATCCTCACTTGAGCGTTTAAGTTTAAGCGGAAACGATGCCATCAGCCTTTTGGGTGACATGACACAACTTTTTCAATTGAAATGGTTGGACTTGAAGTACTGTAAGAACCTTTTATCTATTCCAGAGCTTCCACCAAATCTCCTGTGCTTAGATGCACATGGATGTGACTCACTCAAAACAGTTGCAAATCCGCTAGCTACTCATTTGCCAATGGAGCAGATTCATTCCACATTCATTTTCACCAACTGTGACAAGCTGGACCGAGCTGCAAAGGAGGAAATCACAACCTATGCTCAAAGGAAATGCCAATTGCTATCAGATGCACTAAAATGCTGCGATGAGGTACCGTTCATATTATCTCCTCCATCATTCTCGCTCTCAACTAACCTTATGACTAAAACTTTTGTATTACTTTTCCAGGGTTTTGTTCCAGAGGCTTTGTTAAGCACTTGTTTTCCTGGGTGTGAAGTACCTTCGTGGTTTTGTGATGAAGCAGCCGGATCTGAGTTAAAGCACAACCTTCTCCCACACTGGAACGAAGACACGTTTGTCGGGATGGCTCTATGTGCTGTTGTCTCCTTTCCAAACTGCCAAGAACCAATCAACTCCTTTTCGGTTACATGCAAGCTTAACCTAAAGATTACAGATAAACCACAGATCTCCTTCGATCGCCTGGTAGGATGTTGGAACAAACATGGCAACAAAGCAGACAAGATGGAAACGGACCATGTGTTTATCTGCTATACCAGATGCTCAAATCACATAAAATGTCTTGAAGAGCAGCACTCAGGTACATGTGCTCCAACTACAGCTTCCCTGAAATTTGATGCAACAACAACGGATAAGCAAACTAAACTCGAGGTGCTAAAGTGTGGCTTAAGATTGGTCTACGCAACTGATAAACCTCAGAAGACAACAAACTCAGATGTCAAGTCAAGGAAGAAGAAAAATGTAGAAGACCGGCCAGAAACTTCAAGAAATGATGAAGATATCATCGAGTTTCAGTCATCATCATCATACTCAACACCAAGATGGAGTGGCAATTCAAGTGGAAGTGAATCTCCCAATGGCGAGGATTGTAGTGTCGTCTTAGAGCAAACACAAAGCCAAAACGGGACTTGAAGCAATTTTGTATCACCACCAATCTCAATAATGTATCTTTTACACAGAAAAACAAAATCTACAGACACTACTCTGGGAGGTTTATGAAGTTTACAGTTTTGCCCATTTCGATTTCTGTAATTTAAGAGAAAAAAGCCTACCTTTCCTCTGTTTTTAATTGCTCTGAAGATCCCAAGTCGTCGTCTTTCACCGTCGAAATTGAAACTTTTTTGCTTCTCCATTTCTTCTTTGTTCTGGGTTTTAGGGATTTAGCATAAAAATATAAGCTTTTTCTAAATTGCCCTCGTGACCACTCTCTCTCTCTCGATGGCCACCGTCGCGCTTCTACGATCTCTCTGCCGCCGTGAACTCCACACAGCTTTCGTCTCTACTTACAAATTCGTATGAAGATTCTCCTTAAATCTCTTTTTGTGAGGTTTGATGTAATTTCAGATTATTAAAGTTTGTCTTTTTGTTTTATTTGCAGAGCTCATTTAGCGCCGGCGGGAGGACGACGGAGCTCCGGTTAGACGGAGTCAAAGATGTAATCGCCGTTGCGTCTGGTAAAGGCGGAGTTGGAAAGTCTTCAACAGCTGGTAATATCAGATCTTCTTAAACTCTCTCTGTTGAGATTGAATTTTTGTGATGTGAATATGGTTTGTTTGGAATGTAGTTAACTTAGCTGTTGCATTGGCAAACAAATGTGAATTGAAGATTGGATTGCTTGATGCTGATGTATACGGACCATCTGTTCCAATCATGATGAATATCAATCAGAAGCCTGAAGTGAATCAAGGTAGATAGAGAGTATGAGACCTTTTACATTTCAGATTAGCGTTTTGAGTATTTGTTTTTTGTGAAGATATGAAGATGGTTCCGGTTGAGAATTATGGAGTTAAATGTATGTCAATGGGACTTCTTGTTGAAAAAGATGCACCTATTGTCTGGAGAGGTCCTATGGTGTGTTTCTTTATAAGTCCCTTTGTATAAAGATGGAAACTTTGAAACGTTTTTGTTTTGTAGCTACGGTTTTTGGTGTTGTTACAGGTGATGAGTGCTCTTGCTAAGATGACAAGAGGTGTTGATTGGGGGAATCTTGATATTCTTGTTGTCGATATGCCTCCTGGAACTGGTGATGCTCAGATTACCATATCCCAAAACCTGAAACTCTCAGGTGTGTATATATACATATCTTGGTGTAGCGTTTGTGTTAGATTAGAATAATGTTGTAATTATTAGAGTGTGCTTATGTTTCTAGGTGCTGTAATTGTATCAACTCCACAAGATGTTGCGCTTGCTGATGCCAACCGTTATCACCATGTTCGACAAAGTTAGAGTACCTGTATGTGTTCATGTGTTCTCCCTTATTTTATTTACTTGTTTGGAAACATATATTGCATTGTACCTACCTGCTTAAACTTTCTGCATTTTGATACTAGATCTTAGGACTTGTGGAGAACATGAGTTGCTTTGTCTGTCCTCACTGTAATGAACCTTCTTTCATCTTTGGGAAAGAAGGAGCACGCAGGACTGCTGCAAAGAAGGGTCTGAAACTTATCGGTGAGGTAAACAATTAATCAACACAAACCGATCTTTTCTTTTCGTGACAATTAACGCTTCAAAGACCCTTGTAGTAGATTCTCTCCATGCCCTTACATATACAGCATCCATCGAGCCCAAGATCAAGTCCACGGTGGCCTACATCACGGACTCGCATGTGCTATGGACGGAGTTGAAGAAACGATACTCGGTGGGGAATATTGTGCGTATTCATCATGTTAAAGTTCAACTTGCGGAGTGTAGACAAGGAGGGCAATCGATGTCAAAATATTTTGGTAAGCTTTCTACCATGTGGGAGGAGCTGCTTATGTACCAGCCAGTTCATCTGTGTTTGTGTTGTTCGGCGGCTGCGATTGCTAAAGAGAAAGAACATGAGAAGATTCATCATTTGGTCATGGGCCTTGATGAAAGAAGGTTTGGTGGCTTGTGTGCAAGCATCATCCGAACTGATCCTCTTCCTGATTTAGGAGAGATCTATTCGAAGATGATTCGAGAAGAAGCCAGGCTTATGTCGAACAGAAGTCGCGAGCAACATCAGGAGGCTGTTGGATTTGCCACTCGTCGGGAGATACCAACCAATAGCTTCGTGGACAAACCAGAGTCTCATGCGAAGGCAGAGAACTCTATTCTTCGTCAACGGGTCCTCTATTCTTCGTCAACGGGTCATGACAAGTCTGCCTGTTGGTCACTAATTGGTTTTCCTGAATGGTTTCAAGGTCGTGACAATGGTGCAGGTCATGCCAACTCCAGTCGTGGTTGCGGTTGTCAAAGTAATTGACGTGGTGGTGGTCGAGGTGTGGCTAATGTAGCACACGCTACAAGCTCCAACTCATCCTCGTTTCCTACATTCTCTCCAGAGCAATGGAGAGTCCTGTCTCAGATGATTCAAAAGAAGACAGGTTAGATGCATCAGACAAGTTGTCCGGTAAGATTGGTCTTGGTGATGTTATCCTTGACACGGGTGCTAATCACCACATGACAGGGAACCTGTCTCTTTTATCTCGCATAGAGAATATTGTGCCTTGTTCAGTAGCCTTTGCTGATGGTAGTAAGACTTATGCAATGAGCATGGGTGTATTTAAGTTGTTGGAAAAAGTCTCTTTGAAGCATGTGTTTTATGTCCCTGATTTAAATTGTACCTTGATCTCCGTTGCTAGACACTTGAAGCAAACCAGTTGTTTTGCTTTGTTCACTGATACGGTGTGTATTTTGCACGACTGTTTCTCGAGGACTATGATTGGAACCGGTGAAGATCGTGATGGGGTCTACTATCTGACGGATTTGGTTGGTGCAAAGACTCATAAGATAGTTGGAGGTTAAGATCAGGATTTATGGCATCGAAGTCTCGGCCATCTGTCTTTTTCGGTGTTTTCAGATTTAAGTTTTACTTCTAGTCAATATAATAAAGCTAGCTTTAGTCTGTGTGATGTGTGTTTTAGAGCTAAGCAAACTCGTGAAGTTTTTCCTGATAATTTGAATAAAACAATGGAATGTTTTTCTTTTATTCATGTTGATGTCTGGGTCTTTACCGTGTGCCATCATCTTGTGGTGCAGTATACTCTCACGATAATAGATGATTTTTCTAGGGTGGTATGGACATATTTCCTTCCTGAAAAATCGAATGTTAAAACCAAGTTGGTACAGTTTTTTTTGCCTATGCGGAGAAACAATTTTCAAAAACTATTAAGATGGTGCGGAGCGACATCGGTACAAAGTTTATGTGTCTCTCGGTTTCTTTAAGAAGCATGGGATAATTCACCAGACATCATGTGTTGTGACTCCACAACAAAATGGGTGTGTGGAACGCAAACACAAACATATCTTCAATGTCTCGCATGCACTGTTTCCAGCGAGCATGCCTATCAAATTTTGGGGTGAGGCTGTTTTGACTGCTGCCTATCTTATTAATAAAACTCCAAAAAAAAGTTCTACATGGACGGTCTCCATATGAAATTCTAGTCCAAACCGATTACAAAATGTTGAAAGTCTTTGGGTCAGCATGTTTTGTGCACACCATTCGCCGCGACAAAGATAAGTTTAGTAAACGTAGCCGTTTGTGCGTCTTTGTTGGCTACCCTTTTGGTAAGAAGGGTTGGAAAGTATATGATATTGAGAGTAATGAGTTTCTTGTTTCATAAGATGTTGTTTTTCGCGAAGATACGTTTTCCTTCGTTCAACTGTATGTGGCTTCTCCAGTTAACGTTGTGCCATCAATCCCATCAGGTACATCTGATGATGACTAGATTGTGGAGTCCGAAGTCAGCAGGGGTAGATCCTTGGAGTCTTCTGCTTTGAGTTCTGAAGACGCACAACATGTGTCTGAAGTTGCGGCAGAACTTGTGACGCAATTTCCGGTGGAACCCGAAACTCAAGTTCTGGCCGAACATGAGACGCAAGCTCCGGTGGTCGACTCGTTGTTAATCAGCCGCCCGACAGTTCTGCTCCGTATCAGTCTCCACCTGAAGAACCACTAGGTAGTGGATAAAGGCATAAATCCAAGTTTGTCCGGTTACAAGATTATGTTACCTACAATGCTGTTGTCGTCAGTTCCCATCACGCTCCCTTACTCACTGGTTCCTCGTCCTCTCGACCGGTCTCAGGTACTTCACTTTACCCTCTCACTGATTTCACTTCCGATGATATTTTTTTCCCATGCCATAAGGCGTATTTGACTGCTATTCGGCAGGGACGAAGCCTAAGAATTTTAAGGAGGCAGTTCAACACGAGGTTTGGGACAATGCCATGACCACTTAGGTGGTCTCTCTTCAACATAAACACACTTGGGATATTACTGATTTACCTCCGGGTAAAGAGGCCATTGGTAGTCAATGGGTCTATAAGATAAAGTATAACGCTGATGGCTCCATAGAAAGATACAAGGTAATAAACAGGTGGAAGGTGAAAATTACACAAAATCGTATGCTCTTGTAGTCAAGATGACTACAGTTCGTATGCTCTTGCCTCTTGTTGCTGCAAGTTCTTGAGAAATTTATCAGATGGATGTGAAGAACGCCTTTCTTCATGGTGATCTTGAAGAAGAGGTTTATATGAAACTTCCTCCTGGTTTTCGTCACTCTCATCCCGGCAAAGTTTGTCGTCTTAGAAAATCCTTGTATGGTGTTAAGCAAGCTCCTCATTGTTGGTTTAAGAAGCTGTCCGACTCCCTGTTTCAGTTTGTTTTTGTGCAGTCCTATGATAACTATTCATTTTTCTCTTACATGCATAAAGCGATTGAGCTTCATGTGCTCATTTATGTTGATGATCTCTTTATTTGTGGAAATGATGAACATATGGTTCATAAATTTAAAGAACACTTGAGTCATTGTTTCTATATGAAGGTCTATGAAGGACTTGGGCAAGCTCAAGTATTTTCTTGGTCTTGAGGTTAGTCGGGGTCCTGAAGGATTCTTCTTATCTCAGCGCAAGTACGCCTTAGACATTATTGCTGACACTGGAAATCTGGTTTCCAAACCAGTTGCCACTCCATTGAAAACAAATCATTGTTTGGCCGTTATTGATAGTCATCTTCTTAAGGATCGCACACCTTATCGTCATCTTATTGATTGTTTGATATATCTTCTCAATACTCGTCCTGAGATTTGTTATGCAGTTCACACTCTCTCTCAATTTCTGAAAGCTCCTACGCACGCTCAATTTCATTCAGCATGACGAGTGGTCCGGTACTTAAAGGGCTCTCCCGGGTAGGGCATTGTTATACGTTCTGATTCAGACGTTTCTCTTATCGTGTATTGTGACTCCGACTCGGCTGCCTGTTCGGTTAGTCGTCACTCACGTAGTTCATTTGTTGTTATGCTAGGTGGTTCTCCCATCGCATGGAAAACTAAGAAGCCCGATATGGTCTCTCACTCCTTGGCTGAAGCCGAATATAGTGTTATCGCTGCCGCTGTTCGTGAGATAAAGTGGGTTCGCAGTTTATTGACAGAGTTTGGGCTTTCTCTGACGAATCCCACTACATTGTTTTGTGATAGTAAGGCAGCTATTGCTATTGCTGCTAATCATGTTTCGCATGAAATAACTAAGCATATTGAAGCGGATTGTTATGCGGCTCGTGATGCAATCCGAGATGGTGTCATTGTAAGCATGTTCGCACGGAAGATCAAGTCGCGGACATCCTTACTAAAGCTTTTGGGACGAGTTCCATTTCAACGACTAATGTCCAAGTTGGATATTGTTGATTTGCACACTCCACCTTGAGAAGGGGTATTGGGGCTAGGCTTACATCTTCGTCAGATTCTGTAAATCATACATTTCTATAAATGGAAAGTGTAAAGAGTCGGTTTATGAGTTTTAGGAAAGAGGAGTCTAGGTCTTGATTGAGAGTTTGTATATATACTTAAGGTTCATATCCTACATATAAAAGATGAAGGGGATCTCTCCTGTTATGACACATCAGCCTCTTCTTTACATAGTCACGTCATAAATTCTACAGATATTCTCGTGCCACGTCCAAAAAATAATAATCGTACAATTAACAGCCCATTTCAGAACCCACCAAAAACCCACTTCGTTCTCCGCTTCTTCTTCTCTGTCCTTTCCGAAACTTTGCTGTCCAAAGACAATTATATTCTTCTCCTCCCCTCTGACGATGGTCTGGCGGCCCCGGGATGATGGCCTCGGTGAGATCTGCGCTCTTCTCGAACAGCCGATTTCTCCTTCTTCCGTCGTTGACAAGTCTCAGATTTGGAAACAACTTCCACACTTCTCTCAGTTCCCCGACCTCAACAACTATCTCGTCTTCATCCTCGTCCGCGCTCAGGTTTTACACTCTCCTCAGATTTTGACTCAGTCTTTGGATCGTTGAATTTATTTGCCTATCGTTGATCGTTCAATTGTTCGATACCATAGTTCTTATGAGCTTTGTGATGGCTTCAAGTTTATTTGTGTCCAAATAACAGAAATCTAGATTCGATAGAGAGAACCAATTGTTATGATTTATATTGATGGGAAGAGAATTTTGTTCTTTGTGCATATGAGCTGTGGGATTAGTCAAATATTGTGGCATATGCAGGCTATACTTTCACGGGCCTTTGTATAGCTGTTCTTCGCAAGATCATATGGGTATGGTAGTTGAGTTTTGTTTTGGGTTAGACCTCTGTCAAACATAAATATGGTGAAAGAAGAGTGTTATCTCAAATACACATCTCTCTTTAAATCTTCTTTTTTTGAATGCCATTATTTCATAGACTACATTTCTATCATGAGTAGAATTGAACAACAACCTGAACTTTGTTGCTTTTGTGGTCCTTGGCAGATTGGAACATTCTTGGGGCACTGAAGACAGTTATTCGAAAGGCTGCCTCTGATCTGTCGGGAAATCTTCTGAAACCCCTGAGGAAGTGGTCCTCTCAGGTAGTTATTCTCCAAGTACAAACTTCTCCCTGAGTTTTCAAGTCTTTTACCATAATTTCTCGGAATATCTCCAGAGAACATGTTGCTCCGTATATTGATATCCTTCAAGTTGTCAATGGCCCTGTAAATGGTTTCCTTCAGCATCGAGAATGCGCAGGTGTGATTCCATGCCTGTACCCTTAGTAACCTCAATGGTACCAAAGTGAATCATCACCGCCTAGACCATTATCTCTGCTTACTCCTTTATGAATGTGTGCTTGAGAAGCTATAATAATCTTTCCACTAAACTTTACTTATTACCTACTCTTCCGCTATGTTTTTATGAACAATTTGGCTGTTTTATTTTAGTATATGTGTCGCCTGTCCTGTGACGTGTTCAAATTATCTGAGATTTTTCTTCCAATAATTCCTTTGACTCTACCTCACGTTGACTCTCAAATCTGGGCCGAGTGAACATCTATCCTACGATCCATCATTCAATGTGGATGTTAATCGCATTACAACACATTTCTTACCATACTAACTGCCATCTTCAAAGCTACTGCTTCATATCCTTTAAGTGCACATTCTCAAATTACTGTAATAAATAAGATCGTATTTCTCACCTATGAAAATCTCAACAATATACTCAAAGTTCTTCAAATGAGAAAGAGGGAGTAAGCAAACTAATTGGGCATTATATTTCCCTCTCACGTCCTACCCTTCACTTTTCCGTCAACATCATGCGGAAGTACCGTAATATATACCAAAAAACGATTAGTCTCCATTGATATACCAGTTACCAATGCTCTTCGCTGCCCCGTTCATTCTGCAATTGGGTTACACAATTTTTAAACTCCGTTCATCATATCCTTTTACTCTTTCAACATGCAAAAAGCAAAGAATTATGCAATGTCGATTCAGGAACACCATGCCCGAAACGCAGAGGGTACAAATTAATTTGATCGCGTAACAGTTAAAGTACAAGAATGTATCAAACCTATTAACACTGCAATCAAAGAACGTCAACCCATGATTGGTCTTTAAATTAAGAATTTGAAACACCTCGTAAACCCTAAACTAGCTTTGAATTAACCCTTGAGAATCCCATAACGGCTACAATGTTACGTCTCCATGGGATTAGTAACTGACCTCTCAAAATAATTGGCTGATTTATTAGAGTCATACAAATTAATAAATAATTAATGGGAATAAACTACATCCTAATTGAATATTCCAATTCTTAAGGCGGCTTCGTTGTCGTATTAAACAACTTAATTCGTAACCGACGGCTATCCCAATCGGCTCACAAAAAACCTACACCACAGATTTTCGAAGAACACTATAAATAGGCGAACCACCCACTGCCAAACAAATTACTCACCGTCACAAACACCCTAACCAATTTACCGAAGTAAAACGCTATCCAGTCTAGGAGCTAATCTACTGCAAGAATGGAAGCTGCAGACGGACTACCATCTATACCTTTGGAAAAGCTATCACTTGGAAACACAATGCGGAGCATCACCGTCCGTCTCATCCGATCATGGGAAGCGAAGAACTTCAAACGCAATGGAGAACTCATGAGTCTTGATTTACTTTTACTGGATGAAAAGGTAAACAATACATCTCTCTCCAAATTTTTTATTCCAAAGCCCACTACTCAAACCAAATATATAGCCCCACACAAACATTACTAACAAAGTTCTTCAGGAAACACTCATCCAAGCGTCTATCTATCGTCGTCGGCTACACATTTTCAAACCCTTCATTCAGGATGGCAATATTTACTCAATCCGACGTTTTGAAGTTGTACCTGCTTATGAACGATACAAGGTAATGTAGGGAAATTAACCCCAACCTAGTGCTATGAACTTAGAGAGAAAATAAGAAACAATATGAAACACAAGACAATTGTTAACCCGGAGTTCCCTCAAG
>OVAP01000461.1:0-34293 GCA_900406295.1 Aurinia saxatilis
CTTACAAAAACTCTCAAAGAATAATCAAAGCATAGCCTAAACAATGGCTGCCATACAAGTATTTATAGGTACAAACACGAATTTAGGTCTAGAGAATAATCATAGAGGTTTTGGAAAGTCTTCANATATATAGACTCTAAAAACATAAATAATTATACATTTATTAAGATAAAAACCGGTAAAATATGAGGTATATCAGCAAGCTGAATGCTCTGCATCTTGAAACAGAGGAGTCTAAGCTGGTTAAGCAGCAACCAGAAGTGAAGAAGAAACCTTTCTCTCGTCTTCAGCTCGACAATGCAGGATACAATGGAGAACCTAAGCCATTTGGGACTCAAGAACACATGAGGCCTTATGATTTTCAAGCTAAGACATACAAGGATCATTTTAATGGCAGACTGTCCCAGCCGCAACTTCCGTATAGGCAATATAGTCAGTATGATCAGCCACGAAGGTCGGATAATAGAGACTACAACAGCTATCATCGCTATGATTACTCGCGTAATCATCGTTCCTACTGTACAAACCAGAGGTACGACAACCACCGCTACTCTTCTTCTCGTTATGATAGGGTTGTTCGTCATGGTTCCTCTGCTCGCTATCATGAGCGAACTTTGCATCGGGATGAGCCATTGGAAAAGTCAGAGACCCGTGTGGACTCTCAGCTCTCCAAATCGCCTGGTTCTAACTTTAAGGCCCCTGCTCCGCGAGTGAACAATGCTGATTTAGCTCTGCAACATGATGAACAGACTGTCGATTCCCCGGCTCCTTCTCCATTAGTTTCTCGTCAACTAGATGTTGATGGTAACTCTGGTTCATATGGAACACATGTGAGGTCCCGAAGACCGGCTTTAGAAAGGGTAGGAGGTGTGGGTGCTGTCGGGTTTAACAATAGGAAAAACAGCTTGCTCTTGACTACGTTCTTGAGTGGTGATACTAAGGTACAAACTGATGTATCTTCTAAGGCTACTGTTTTGGACCCTCGTGTTCAAAATGTGGTCAGGCTTACTGCCCTTAATCGTCTGGGTGCAACATCTTCGAAAGAGGTCACAAAGAAGAGTGGGGCGAAAACTGAGTCCTCGTCGCAAAGTCTCTCTAGCTTCTTGGTGAAATGGGGATAATAGCTCAAAGGCAGCATATGTGGCTAGCGTGCCGAAAGTGAAGAATAAAAGAGCTCGGGCACTAGTTTTCGAGGATGAACCGGTTATCATACTAGCGGTGAAGAAGTTGTAGTCGGGGAATTTTGTGATGCCTTCCACTTCAATTCAGGGTACATCAAAACAGGCTTCAAGATACAAGAAAACTCATTCCAAAATGGTGGCTTCCAATTTGAAGCCCCTGCCGATCCAATGAGTATCTTGAGCTGGAACTGCCAAGGTGCTCGAAGCCCTGAAACAGTTCCTCGTCTTTGGGAAATGCGCAAAGTCCATTTTCCTGATTTTTTATTTCTTATGGAAACAAAACAAAAAATAATTTCATGCTTGGTTTAAAGCAGATGTTAGGTTACGATGAGTTGTTTACTAATGAGCCAGTTGGCCGGAGTGGCGGCTTGGCTTTGATTGGAAAAACTCCTTTGTTGTTGACATTATTTCTTCGAATACTAGGATCATTGACTTATGAGTCAAGCATGGATCCATTTCTTATTATTTGTCATGTGTTTATGGGGACCCGTTTATTCCACTTCGTGCTGAAGTGTGGAACTCGTTGTCTCAAATTGGTTTACGACGTGACGATGCTTGGTTACTAGTTGGTAATTATAATGAATTACTAAACGCTGACGAAACAATTGGAGGTCCACGTCGATAGGAACCAAATTTTTTGGAATTTCAGAAATATGGTGTCCAATTGCAAAATCCGCGAACTTAGTAGTGTCGGAAATTCATTTTCCTGGACTGGATGGAGAGAGGATTATTATGTTCAATGCAAACTCGATCGTAGTTTTGGGAATGACGCCTGGTTTGATTATTTTCCACTATAGAAATGACTTATTTAGAATTATGGGGGTCCGATCATAGGCCCATCCTAATCAAATAAGTCTACGACCCTATGGAACATAGCCGGGGAAAGTTCTGCTTTGACAACCGCTGGCTGAATCAAAATGGTGTTGACGACATTGTTCGTCAAGGTTGGCTTGGACTAAATGAGGAAACAGATGTTCCTCTAGTTGAGCGCATTGCTAGTTGTAGAAGAGCTTTGTCCGTCTGGAAGAAGGATACAAACCAGAATTAAGCCGATCGCCTTGTTGCCTTACATGCGGCCTTAGAGAGTGAGGTTAGCAAGATTTTACCTGATCCTCAACTGCTTATTAATCTAAAGGCTGAGGTTGCTAAGACTTAGCGGGATGAGGAAAGATTTTGGAAACAAAAATCGCGGGATAAATGGCTTAAAGAAGGTGACTGGAATACCCGATATTTTCACAACTATGTTAAGGGCCGTTATGTCCGTAACCGAATACTTTTATTGTATGATGAAAATAATCTGGAGTGTTATGTTGAAGGCTCAAAAGGACAAGCCGCAGTTGACTATTTTCGGGATTTGTTCACCTCGACTAACCCGAATGATATGGAAGAGTTATTTGCAGGTCTTACTCCTAGGATAACGACTGATATGAATGCGCCTTTGACTAGACCGGTTAGTCTTGAAGAGATCAAATTGGCATCTTTTGCTATAAAAGGGACAAGCGCTCCACGAGCTGATGGGTTTATGGGTGTTTTCTATAAAAAATTATGGAGCATCGTTGGTCCTTCGGTGATTCGAGAAATCTTGGATTTCTTCGTTACAGGCATTGTGCCAGCTGACTGGAATCACACCAATATCTGTTTGTTACCTAAAATTGCTGCCCCTACTCGAATGAGAGATTTGAGGCCGATAAGTTTATGCTCGGTGCATTATAATATTATCTCAAAAATCTTATGTGATAGGCTAAAAGTTGTCCTCCCAGATGTCATCTCTGATACCCAGGGAGCTTTTGTGGCGGGCCGATTGATTACAGACAATATACTTATAGCTCATGAAGTAACTCATGCCTTGCGTACTAATGATTTCATTAGTAAGGACTTCATGGCTATTAAAACGGACATGTCTAAAGGCTATGATCGAGTGGAGTGGATTTTTTTAGAGAAGTTGCTGCATAAGCTGGGCTTTAATGCTTTGTGGATTAATTGGATTATGGCGTGCATCACCTCAGTTTCCTACTCCGTTCTCATGAATGGTCACACTCATGGTTTCATTAAACCAGACAGAGGGCTTCCCCAGGGGGATCCCCTTTCCCCTTTTCTTTTTGTATTGGGAGCGGAAGCCCTAATTAATGTTTTAAACCAAACGGAAAGAGTAGGCCATTTATCTGGCATATCTTTGGTAGAGAATGGCCATGAGGTTCATCATTTGTTGTTTGCCGATGATAGCTTATTACTATGTAGGGCAACACCTGAGAATTATGTTGAAATCATGCGATGTCTGCACCTCTATGGGGCGGCTTCAGGTCAGGTCATTAACCCGGATAAATCCTCGATTATTTTCGGAAAACATATTTCAGTGGGTGTGAGACGACCCTTGCAGCAGAATCTGGGAATATAGCGAGAAGGTGGGGATGGTACTTATCTGGGTCTACCTGAATGTTTCGGTGGCTCTAAACGGAAGTTGCTACAGTTTATACATGAGAACTTAAGTCTAGACTGCAGGGTTGGTTTGGGAAGGCTTTATCTCATGGGGGGAAAGAAATACTTTTAAAATCAATTGCACTAGCCTTGCCAATTTACGCTATGTCTTGTTATCGACTGTCGAAAAACCTTTGTCAGAAGCTGACTAGTGCAATGACCCAATACTGGTGGAGTACTGGAGTAACCACAAGAAAATTACATGGGTAGCCTGGAAAAATTGTGCATGACAAAGGAGAATGATGGTATTGGCTTTTATGATATTGCTTCGTTTAATCAAGCATTATTATGTAAACAAGCCTTGCGTTTTATTGACAATCCCAATTCTCTTTTATCTAGACTTTTTAAAAATCGATATTTCCCTGTGGATAATTTTCTTGACTGTGGTATTGGTGTTAGTCTATCTTACGCCTGGAGAAGTTTGATGTTTGGACGTGAGCTGTTAAAAAGGGGATTGGTTCGTTCAATCGGTAACGGACATGATACTTTAATCTTCTCGGATTGTTGGCTATTCGACAATGGACCTTGTTTTCCGTATCCACGCCAACATACCTTTGATATGGATCTTCGTGTAGCTGATCTTTTGATCCCTGGTTATGATACTTGTGATGAAGATATGTTAAGGGAGTTGTTTTACGACGTAGACTGCAATCGAATCCGGAAAATCAAACCATCTCGTTTTATGCAAGATGGTTATTATTGGGGTTTTACACCCTCGGGGTCATATTCGGTTAAAAGTGGTTACAAATTAATTATGGATGCCGAGTTGGCAAGGACAGATCCACTCCCTCCATTGGAGAAATCTCNACAGATCCACTCCCTTTATTGGAGAAATCTCTATGGACCAAAATTTGGAAGGTTAAGGCAGCTCCAAAAATAAAGCATTTTCTTTGGAGATGCCTTTCAGGAGCGCTAGTGGTAAAGGATAGACTTAATTCTCGCCGATGAATTTAGACCCAAGATGTCAGGCGTGTGGGGTTTCTAATGAAACTATTCCCCACATTCTCTTCCATTGTCCCCGAGCGGTGGAGGTTTGGGAGTTATTTGGCCTCCAACTTCCACCTCATGGGTTCTCCTTGTCCTCAACATTTCTCAATCTCCACTATTTGGTTAATCATACTTCCGGTAGTGATGATTCTGTAGGTTTTCCCTGGTTGTTGTGGCAAATTTGGAAAGCGAGAAATGGGTTAGTCTTCGAACAACAATTATGCACAGCGGAGTTTATTCTGCAATGGACTAAAGATGACATGCTAGAATGGTCTTCTGCAAATATACATGGCCCGACAAATGAATCGGCGGTGGAGCTACAAGGGTGGAAGAAACCGGTCGAGCTGTTAGTTAAATGTAATGTGGCAAGTTCTTAGGTACACACCAATCGTTTGAGTGGGACGGACTGGATTATAAGGGATCACAATGGGATTCCTAGGTTTCATGGCCGCAATGCTTTTGCTAATACGACCACAAAGCTGGAAGCGGAGATTGAAGGACTTACATGGACAGCTTCTTGTTTGGCTGACTTGCATCTTCAAAACGTCATTTTCGAAGTGTCGGACTTACAACTTTTGGACGCATTACATCATCCATCACATTTCCCATCAGTTCGAGCAATGATTGGTAGGGTTTTCAGTGTTATGCGTTTCATACAAGGTTGTTCGTTTACTAGCTACTTCAGCAGCCAATCAAGTGGCGATCTGTATCGCTAATAGTGTGGCGAAAGAATATAGATATCACTCATACATTTCTCGTAACGGTTCTTCTTGGTTAAGCGATCGTTTGCATCATGACAATTTAGTGTAGTCCTCTTAGTTTTTATTGTATTATCCGCCTATTAATTCAGTGACTGTTAGCTCCTTGTATGGCTCTTGCCAACACTTTTATTTGAATAAAATCAAATTGAGACAATTAAAAAAAAAAAAAGCACAAATTTACACACTACTTTATATTAGTGAAACTGGGAGTACAGTTGTATCCATTATATGAGTTGTATTCGTTAATATGTTTATACATCAAAGAATATATATATATATATATGTCACACACGTCTCTTCATTCGTTTTCATTTCATATGTATCCTTTTGTGATGCTTGCGTGGATTGGACTTCATTGATTTGACTTTTACAATTGTTTGTAAAAGTAGCTTTCTCTTTCTAGCCATTTTGCTATCCGATGGAAATGTCTAGTGGGGACCGTCTAGATGTAGAAATCTATTCATGTTTGGTTTTGATCGATTGTGTTGGTCTGGCAAACTTGAACAATTAACTTGGTTACTTGATCGAACATTTGGTGTCCATATGATAAAAACACGACGAAAAATGTGAATTTGGCAAAAACGAACCCGCAAACCTGAAAGCAGGTTCGTCTAGAATACCCGAGGATCCATGGTCTTCCACTGTTTGGTTCAACGAATTAAGCGGTTCCATGTTTATCATTTGGTCATCTAAGGAAGATTATCAATGAGGTATGGACTTTGACGATGGGGAATGACAGTGCCACCATAATGTGTCTTTTAATCTTCCAAAGATTAATAACGCAATCATGTATTTCTTTTTTGTGCACTTTCTCCTGGGAAATATAGAGTTTTGCTTTGAGGTTTGTTGCAAATCCTCCTCGTCAGTTACCAAATAAAAAGAAGAGTAATCTATGATTGTTTAAAACATCAAATATAGGTGATGTGCGATTGCTTAATCTCTCTTTTCTCCAACGAGTTGCTCACTCATATATAGGATATAGACAAAAAAACGGAAAATGAACTCTTTAGTTGCATGACAATGTAGGTTGAGAAAGTCGACAATGGCCCTGTTCGTTTGACAGTCGCTAGCGATAGCGATCCGTGACTGCGATTACATACTGTTCGTTTATCAATCGCAGGACCAGCGATCAGTTGCAGCGATCAGCGATTTTGACTTTCAGTCGCTGGGACAAATCAGCGATGCGATTTGTTTCTTCTGCGATCAGTCGCTACGATCAATCGCGCGACTGGCAAACGAACAACAAACATCAATCGCGGATCGCAGCCTCAATCGCTAGTCGCAGTCGCAATCGCTAGTCGCAGTCGCAATCGCTAGCGACTATCAAACGAACAGGGCCAATCTTGGAGTCGGGCACCATATTCTCTAACTCTGGAGAATCCGTAGAAAATGTCATCTCGAACTTAAGGTGATCTAGCATATTCAAATGGTTCAGATGAAAGCCTCCATTTCCATATGTAAGGTTGAAAGATTTTCCAAACATCATATAGTATTACCATTCAATTTACAAATTTGCGGGTTGAAAAAATAAAATGATATAAAATATATTGCTGTAACTGATAACCTGTATAATTATAATTTGTGTAATTAGATTCTGAATTATGACCGACACAAATATTCAAATCCTGTTTTGATATCGCATCTTACTAATAACATTTAAATAAATATTTATATATTATTATCATGCCACTAATATTAAGTTTTTTATACTAAATTTTCTTAATCTTTAATTTTGGTATAGAGAATTTATGTTTTTGTTGTTGAACGTATTGATATATGTTGCGGTGTAAATATGACAATTTATAAATATGACTAATTTTTTGTTGTTTAATTATGACATTTTTGTTGTTGTTAATATGTAGTCCTTCTTTATAATATAAATGGTTATATTATCATGTTCTTATTTTGTTAATATTGACACATGTTACAATTTCGATTAACAAAAACATGTGTTATATTCTAGAGATTTTTAATATTATGCTATTAATAATTTTATAAATTACGATTTTCACAAATATTCAAAATTTATTTTAATATAATATTTTATTGATTACATAAAATTATATATATTAACAGCATGTTATAAACGTTTTGATAAAGAAAAAGATGATGCCGTGTAAATATGACTTTTTATTAGTATAATTGTTTTTCCATTTTTTTGTTGTTTTTTCCCTTAATCCTATTTTAAGATATAATGTTTATATATTTTCATTTTCTCAATTTGCTAATAATGATAGATGTCACAATTGATTAACAAAGACACGAATTAGATTGATAACATATAATTATGATACATGGTGATTCCACTTATATAATAAAGTATTTTTATTTGATGTTTTGGTTGTTAAGCACATGTACCTCTTCTTTTGTAGATAAGCAAAGATATAATTAACAGAATCAATTGGAAAATCTAATTTCTTATTGTAATGTGAAAGGTATGGTCTGGTCTGGATGGTTGGTTTGTAATGCCCCAAACTATATCCTGATTTGACTTTCAAGACGGATGGAAAGTTCCCATAAACTCTTGATGGATGAGTTAAAGTATTATTATAATTTCACGTACGTCACTATATAATGCCCCCACAACACTAAAGTAGCTTGTGCTAAACCTAAGTAGCCATCATATCTGACCCGAATTTGAAACTCAATGGTGTAACACAAAAATAAAGCAGCTCCTGTCAAGACCTAAGTCTTGATTACTTTTTCTTGGACGTAGATTCTCGTCAGAGACTTGGTTTAGTTTAACAAGAGCTTTATTGTTTTTATACTATGGATGTGAATGGGGAGCGTGGTTAAGCGAACCGTATAGAATTGAGTCTATTTCACGATTCGTGATATTACATTTTCATAGTGCACCTAAGACTATTTTATGCTAACCGCACTTATTCTGCAGTTTATTTTTTTATTATGCAAACTGCACCGCACCCTTATTCCACACTTAATTCCGCTGTCACCATTTAAAGTATAGGTTTAAGGATTTGATAATATTATTAGCATAACAATGTACGACATATATACAAATACAGAGGAGGAACTTAGGAAAATATTAATTACATTTATATTCTTTAGTGTATGTATCTATACGCTCCCTCAAGATGGAGGTACTTTAGTGACTCCAATCTTGGAACTGTCTTCTTGAAACCGTGGACGAGGTAGTGGCTTGGTAAGAGAGTCAGACAGTTGGTCTTTCGTGGACACATGTGAGACACGTAAAGCACCGGATTGGATTTGAGCACAAACAAAGTGATAGTCAATCGCAATGTGCTTCATACGGGAGTGAAACACCGGGTTGGCACAAAGGTATGTTGCTCCAATATTGTCACAATAGATCACCGGTGAAGATGGTAGTGTGATGTGCAGCTCGGTGAGTAAAGAACATACCCACCGAAGTTATGAGGCAGTGTTTGCGACGGACATGTATTCTGCTTCGGTGGACGAGCGTGTGATGCCTTGCTGTTTCTTGGAGGACCAAGATATCTGGTGGCGACCAAGGTAGATAAGACAGCCACTTGTAGAGACAAAATCATCAATATCATCCGTCCAATCCGCATCCGAGAATGCATGTAGGCTAAGAGGATTATGAGACCCAAAGAAGATGTCATGGCTCATCGTTCGTGCAAGATAACGGAGAACGTGTTTGGTGGCATTCCAATGCTTCGTCGTAGGACAGTGCATGAATTGCGAGAGGCGGTTCATGGAGTAGGAAATATCAGGTCTGGTAAAGGCCAAATATTGTATACTGCCGACAACAGTGCGATACTCAGTTGGGTTCGACAAGATTTGACTGAAGTGCAACGTGAGTTTCGGAGACACGGCCATTGGCGTGGAGACCGGTTAGGACTGCAACATCTTGGTCTTCGCGAGTAAGTCCATGATATACTTTCGCTACATCATGTGTACACCTGTGGATGTGTGTGAGACTTCGATGCCAAGAAAGTAAGAGAGCTTGGTGGGATCTTTGATAGAGAATAGGCGTGCTAGAGAGTCCAAGAGGCGAGAAACGAGTGGCGGAGAGTTGTCGGTGACTATTATATCATCAACATAGACCATGAGATAAGCAAGATCAGAACCATGGTGAAAAACAAATACTGACGTATCCGCAAGTGAGTTGACGAAACCACAACTAAGAAGATAGTTTTGTAACTCCATGTACCACGCTCGTGGAGCCTGTTTGAGGCCGTAGGTAGGTTTCTTCAGTTTACACACATAATCGGGATGATCCACATCAATAAACCCCGGTGGCTGCTCCATGTATACTTCCTCCGTTAAGGAGCCTTGAAGAAGGGCATTATTGACATCTAACTGATAGAATGGCCATGCTTTCGAGACTGCAACTCCAATCACAAGATGAATTATGGTAGACTTGATAACCAGGCTGAAAGTCTCATTGAAATCAACTCTGCGTCGTTGATGAAAGCCTTTAGCAACAAGACGCGTTTTGTACCTGTCAATCAGTCTATTCGGTAAACGTTTAATTGTGAAAATCCATCGACAACCCACCACATTTTGTGTAGAAGACAGTGGAACTAAATCCCATGATCCATTCCGGATCTGAGCGTTTATTTCAGTCGTACAAGCAGGATGCCAATTTGGATCTCGCATAGCTTAGTTGGCGGTGGTGGGAATGTAGTTGTTAGCTACGGGAACAATGGAGGAGAGGTTAAGTTTTTGTTTAGGTTTGGTGATTTGGTTTTTGGAGTGGGTTCTCATGTTATGAATATTTTCTGGTTGTGGTGGAGGGACGGAGTCCGGGTGATGGTGTGTGTTTGGTTCAGTAGAGGTTTGGTTCGTTGGTGAGGGAGAGTTGTTGTTATGGGGTTGATGGGCCGTAGGAGAATGGGAAGGATGACAGGGGTTGGTAAGTGTTGGATTTAGACTTGGGCTTGTGGCATGTGGGCCTGGTGGGGAGTTATTTGGTATTGGGCCAGTATGATTTGGGCCTGTAGGAGGCAGAAAAAAATCATAAGAGGAAGAGATAGAACCTGAATCGCGTGAGAGAGAGGACGAGGACTGAGGCGTTGGGTGTGATGGGTGAGGATCCGAGCTTGAGTGCAGCGACGAAGTCACCGACACATATGGAGAAGTCGTCACATGGACCAATGTAACCATTGGGGTTGAAGTCGCAGGTTCGGGTTCGGGAAAGGGAGATGGTGACGATGGAGAATTTTGAAAGGGGAAGCATTGCTCATCAAATTGGACATGTCGGGATGTATAGATTCGGCATGTGGTTGCAACGAGATAGAGGTATGCGTTTTGAGAGATGGAGTAGCCAAGAAACACACACGGTTTTGACTTGTCTTCGAGTTTGTGTTTGTTGTACGGGCGAAGCCATGGGGAACATTGACATCCAAAGATTCTCAGTTTTGAATAGTTTGGTGGTCTATCGAAGAGCCGCTGATATGGTGATTGGTTATTAATGACCGGTGTAGGAAGACGATTGATAAGATATACGACAGTTGCAAGAGCGAAGGGCCAATATGATTTCAGAACAGCCGCTTGAGAGAGGAGAGTCATTCCCATTTCAACAACGTGGCGATGCTTGCGTTCAGACATACCATTATGTTCTTGCGTATGTGGTTGAGTGGTGAGGTGGGAGATGCCATGTTCGGAGAAAAAATGACCGCAAGGCGATAAATTCTTCGCCATTATCAGAGTAGAGGGTATCGATGCGAGTGTTAAAATGGTTCTCCACAAGAGCCTTGTATGCAACAAATGTGTCACGAACTTGGGACTTGTATTTGAGTGGGTAGAACCAACAGTACCGAGTATAGTGGTCAACAAGGATTAAGTAGTATTTGTTGTTGTCAATGGAGGTAATAGGTGAGGACCAGACATCGGTAAAGATATATTATAATGGTTTGGTGGAGACAATTGATGAAACAGAGAATGGGAGCTTGTGGCTTTTATTAATAAGACAATGAGTGCAAGACAAATGTGTTTGAGAGGAACGGGAAACTGGTAAAGTAAATTGAGAGACAAGTGAATTCAAGATAGATGAAGAGGGATGGCCTAGGCGAGAATGCCAAGATGAAAGGGTGGATTTATTGGTGTGGTGGGCGAGAAAGCTTTGGGCAATTGACGGTGACACTGGCCACTCATACAGTTCATCCTTGGTTACTCCTTGGAGTAATGGGGCCCCCGTACTGAGATCCTTCACCCGAAAAGAGGCAAGGAAAAATTCAACGGAAACTTGACTAGCATTACAGAGGCGATAAATTGATATCAGGTGTTTATGGATGTTAGGGACACATAAGACATCGGCTATAGATAGATTTTTGGATGGTAAAGGTAAGAGGGTTGAACCAATATGCGAGATCCCAAGGGCAGAACCATCACCGATCACAACTTCATCTCCATCATGATATGGTTGGTGTAGCGACAAGTTGTTGAGATCGGAGGTGATGTGATGCGTTGCACCACTATCGAGGAGCCAATTATTTGCGGAATAGGTATTGGCAGCAGCAAGGTGTGCACGTGGCTGCCAAGGCATGTGAGGATTGGTGGCAGGCGATGGACCAGGTGTGTGCATCTGTTGAAGCTGTGGGCAGCGTTTGGCAGTATGTCCCTGGTCATCACAGATCTGACATTTACCGAGATACGGACGAGGCGAGCGATTGTTGCTATTGTTGTGAGAGCTTTGGCCGGACTGATTGTTTCTAAAGAACCGGGGAAGCTGAGAGCCATGGCTAGACGATATGTTGTTGTAAGAGCGGTTACGGTTATGATTCTGGTTGTTGTTGTTGTGGTGAGAGCGTTGATGGGCAGCATTAGCTGTCACCGGGGGAGTTGAGGAAGCAGCAAGGACGAGCAGTTTGCCTTCATAGTTGAGAAGTCTCTCATGAATCTCGGCGACGGAGGGGGCAATGTCCTTGCCTTCAATCTGGTCAACAACTGATTTGTATTCCTCGGGTAAGCCTTTAAGAATCATATCAACTTGATCATCATGCTCCAAAGATTTCCCTATTATAGTTAACTCATCGAATTTGGTGGTTAGGCCACGCATATAGTCAACAACAGTTTTGTTGCCTTTGACCCAATGTTCGAGTTGTGTCTTCAGTTGACGGATGTGAGCTTGACTTGGCTTGGCAAAGTTCAACGCAAGAGTCTCCCAGATCTGAGCAGAGGTGGTTGCACGAGACATCAATGGTTGAACAGAGATGATAATAGCACCAAGTAAGGCACTAAAGATGAACTTATTTTGTCTCTTCCAAAGTGTGTATGCAGGATTCGTAGTCACAACATCATCGACTGTGACTGTGGGGGTTGGGATAACACCAGATCCGTCGATGTATCCAGCGAGCTCGTAGCCATCAAGGAGGGCATGAACTTGAAGACTCCACATAAGGTTGTTGGTGGAGGTTAGTTTGGTGATGTTGGAAGTGTTGACATTGAAAAGGGTTTGGGAGGAGAGAGCAATGGTCTAGGCAGATGTGGTGGAGGTGGGAGAAGCCATTGGCGGTTGTTGGTGTAGATTTGAAAAGAGAGATCGAAAAAGGATTAGGAAAAGGTCTAGGATATCATATAATGCTCTGATACCATATAGGTTTAAGGATTTGATAATATTATTAGTGTAACAATGTACGATATATAAACAGATACAGAGGAGGAACTTAGGGAAATACTAATTATATTTATATCCTTTAGTGTATGTATCTATACGAAGCCTATACGAATAACTGGATTACATTTACTCAGTTAACCTCAGCGAAGTTCTTAGTAACATGTGTTTCAAGTTTCCTTGTATCAGATTTGGAGGGAAAGAAATAAAAGGAAGTACACGGAACATCTAATCCCAAAAACCACTTTAAATTCCAACAATTGATACAAGTATGAGGAATTTCATCGAAGAGGCATTAGTGAGTGACTGAGTTGGTTTGAAGCAGAGCGATCTACGATTAGATATGGTTTTGGTGGATAGTATGGTTTTTGTTGATTTGAAAATTTGTTTTCTGTTTTTTTTTTTTAACGGTATGACAAATTTTGTAAACATGTTTATTTTTCTTGAATAAATTTAATATTTTATTAAAAAATATTATTTTTAGTTGTTGACCAACCAATAAATCTAGTGGATCCAATTGCAAACAAGGTAGCTGTTTGCATGGCAAGAAGTGTCACCTAAGACCATCGGTATCAATTTTACATCGCAAGTCATGGACCTTTTTGGTTGGCGTATCAATTTGATATCGATAGTGCTAATTGACCTTTCTATCTCTTGTAGTTTTCTATAAATCAGGTTACTTCCCTATTGGTGAAGTAACAATTTGCTGGTTATAATGTTTTGTGCTATCATAATAACAAATTTTGGTGATAAAAAAAAAAAAGTTGTTGACCAATTTTTTTTTTATAAAGTTGTTGCAAAATTATATACATAAAAAAAAAATCAAATTACAGATGTAAACAATTTCATTACAGTTATTGTTATTTAATTTCAAATTTACAAATTAATTTTTCCTAAGCTTAATATATATATATATGTGTGTGTGTACTAAAATATAAAAAGCAGGATTGCATAAAATGAGAGTCTTTGACAAAATATTTATGAAACTGTAGATCCCATTTCAAAATTTACTGTTTTCCTGGCCTTGAGCAATTTTTATCTGACTTTGTAGTGCCTGGAAAGGCTGAACACCTTCAAATATTGTCACACATAAATGTTGGCTACCAATAGTTTATGGAGCATTTCCTTCACATCCTTTTTGTGACACGTCCATCATTTTTCTTGTCGTTGATTTCCAAAAAAAAGACACTGAATCTCCCATTTCTTTATTAAATTTGTAAACATTCCACAGAAAGTTGTCTCAAAGTCAATTCACAATAATGTTATATACTTTATTCATCTTTTCCATAAAAAAAGGTGACATTTCTATAGTATTAGAAGCAAGGGTTGAACTCAGATTGATGGAGGAAATTCGTCAAAGAATATCATCATGATCGATCAAAATCACAACTATATATCAGCCGTAGATGTCAAGAAAACATTGTAGTATACAAATAGTTTATGCTCCGGAGCCACAAAGGCCAAAGTGAATTTCTTTTGCAATGATGATGATGATGCGTTTTAAACATATTGGAGAGTGGGTCCTTTTCGTCCCACTACTCTTAATACACTAACAAGTTTATTAAACTTAATTAGGTGATACAGCGGATCATACTGAATTAGAAATATATATATGAAGCCTACTTTCATAAAGAATGAAGTGCATTTAGCTAAGTGGTTAAAAACTCACATTTTCGGTGTTTTTCACTGCATGTGATTCCATCATTACTCACAGGGTTGGTACAATGAGTCTGCTGATGAAATCAGTTAGCCGAAATTATAATCTTACATAATTTTCATTTTTTAAATAGTCGAGAGAGTTCTAAGTTGAAATCTCCTGATATTTATTAAAATGTTTTCTTTTTTTTACTCAGAACGTCTGCATAGTGAAAAGTCATTGAAATCGTAGTAAAAAAATTCAAATTCTATCAAAGAAAAACATTTAGAGTAGAATCTTCAACTAATGAACCACCAAAATTTCCCTTTTTTTTTTAATTTATATATATATGTTATTAGAGTATTATACTATTATGCAGTGATGTCACTAACACAACCAATACAAGTATAGCATTTAAGTCTAATTAGAAAAGAAATCTTAATAATAAATTTGAAAAAGTTAAATATTTTCAAGTCCTTCGGCTACCATGACTTGTTTAGTATATAAAGATGGGGGAATGAATGAACAAGACATTATAAGTACCTCCTCTCCCCACCTTGTTAGTTTAGCAATTTGTGCCAACTTCTTCTAAAGCCAAACTTACATCTTCATTTGGTTGTTATAGTACAAGAAAAATAGAAAGAACCATGAATATTCATGATTTATCTGAAGAGGCTAAAAGAGGACAATACACGTCCGAGGAATCATCGGACGATCTTTGCCTTGACTCTCAAGGTCGACCATGCAGGCCAAGCAAGCACGGTGGTGCAAGAGCTGCTGTCTTTGTTCTAGGTACCCTTCTTTTTTCTTTTCTTTTTTATTACCAAAAAGTTCTTAACCTAGTCCCGTACACCTCCTCATATCTGGAACCAGAAAACTTGTTATATGACGGAGACCTCTTTCTCTCTTCAACATTAACTATGTTAGCTTCTTATGTATGTATTATCGACTAGAGCATGTTGCATACCATAGGGACTGTCTATGTTAATTATGAGTATATTGGTTCATGTTTCTTATATACTTAAAAATTATCGGTGTGGGATTGTGACATTCAGGCCTCCAAGCCTTTGAGATGATGGCGATTGCGGCTGTTGGGAACAACTTAATCACCTACGTGTTCAATGAGATGCACTTCCCTTTGTCGAAAGCAGCAAACCTCGTGACTAACTTTATAGGAACAGTGTTTCTTCTCTCGCTTCTCGGTGGCTTCCTCTCTGATTCATACCTTGGAAGTTTCCGCACCATGCTCGTCTTCGGCATCATAGAAATATCTGTATGTTCTCTCTCGTTCCTATTTTAGATGCTCTTGAATATTCTTAAATCAACTTTTATCTCTAACTAGTAACTTATGATTAAAACGGGCTATTATAAGAAAAAGTCCAAACCTTTAACATAAAGTGGATGAACTAAATCTTTCTTCTTGAAACTTTCGGTTCTTTGGAAAAGCAAATGGGTTAATACAATATGTTTTTTTCACAAGGTGTTTGTAATACATAATATATACAATTTTCTTTTTTGAACTAATTAATACCACAATAGCCTAGTGACTCAAAATACACACTTGACCAGTGTATAACATGTAAACAGTAGTAAAGATTATTGAAAGTATTTGCTCTCATTCCAATGTACGCAATACATATATAACATTAAACCTTCCACGACTTTGATTATGATGACGGGTTAAGACAATGATATTATGTTTTGGTTAACAAAGAGAGAGAATTAGTTTGGCTGACAAAAACATGCAAATTATTTAGGGATTCATATTATTGTCAGTCCAAGCTCATCTCCCACAGCTAAGACCTCCAGAATGCAACATGAAGAACACCACAATACATTGCATAGAGGCAAATGGTTACAAGGCGGCCACCCTCTACGCTGCACTCTGTTTGGTGGCCTTTGGGAGCGGCTGTCTTAAACCCAACATTATATCCCATGGTGCGGACCAGTTTCAAAGGAAAGATTTGAGGAAGCTGTCGAGTTTCTTCAACGCGGCTTACTTCGCTTTCTCAATGGGTCAGCTTATTGCCCTCACACTCTTAGTTTGGGTGCAGACGCATTCCGGCATGGATGTTGGTTTTGGTGTCTCGGCCGCTGTTATGGCCGCGGGCATGATCAGTCTTGTAGCTGGAACTAACTTTTACAGGAATAAACCGCCTCGTGGTAGTATCTTCACACCAATTGCTCAGGTATATGTTGCATCCAACTGAACTCGTAATTTTTAGCATTTTTAGACCAAATTTTGAAGGCAAACTATACTTTTTGGGAATTTGTGTTTACATACTACAAATTTGGTTTTTTAGAAATGTTTTACGGTTAAATGTTAGAACATTTAGCCTGTGTTTTGTGCCCGTGTCGTTATCGTGTAATGCATTTCAAGTCATGCACACAAATGTTTTATTTGTTTTGTGATTGACGAATTTTGCAAAAATGTTTTAATGGAAAATGAGAAGATTAACCAAGAGCTTGTAGCCTAGTGGTACTTGAGGGAGGTAATTCCCAATACGGTCCCGGATTCGAGTCTTGGCCACCGGGGATTAAACTTTGGGCATCGCCGGCGACACAGATTAGTCTCTTGGGCCTAGAAAGCCTTGGGGAAACTCTGTATAATTCAAAAAAAAAAAAAATGAGAAGATTATAATATGCTCTGATCTCTCTTCTATATTCTTTTGATCTTGACTTCATTTTTCTTGTATTCTTTGAATCGATCAGGTTTTCGTAGCCGCGATCACAAAACGGAAACAGATTTGCCCTTCAAACGCGAACATGCTTCATCGACCTTCAACGGATCTCGTTCTCGTTCGTGCCAAGCCTCTCCTCCATACTAATAAGTTCAGGTAATTTCTCTTTAATCTTATGACAATATATAACTGCCAAACTAACTAACAAAACAAGCGCAATGCAATATGTGTAGGTTTCTGGACAAGGCTTGCATCAAGACGCAGGGCAAAGAAATGGAGAGTCCATGGAGACTCTGCACAGTGGAACAAGTTCATCAAGTCAAGATTCTGTTATCAGTAATACCGATATTCGCTTGCACTATCATCTTCAACACCATCTTAGCTCAGCTCCAGACTTTCTCTGTTCAGCAAGGAAGCTCCATGAACACACACATCACTAGAACCTTTCAAATCCCACCAGCTTCTCTTCAAGCCATCCCTTACATCATTCTCATCTTCGTCGTCCCTCTCTACGAAACGTTCTTCGTCCCATTCGCTAGAAAACTCACGGGAAACGATTCTGGAGTCTCTCCTCTTCAACGAATTGGCATGGGACTGTTCCTAGCGTCATTCTCAATGGTTGCTGCTGCTCTGGTGGAAAAGAAGAGACGTGAATCGTTCTTGGAACAGAACGTAACGCTCTCTATCTTCTGGATCGCACCACAGTTTCTGATATTCGGGTTATCAGAGATGTTTACAGCTGTTGGATTAGTCGAGTTTTTTTACAAACAGTCTTCGCAGAGTATGCAGTCTTTCCTCACTGCAATGACTTACTGTTCTTACTCTTTCGGGTTCTATCTCAGCTCCGTTTTTGTCTCGGCCGTCAATAGAGTTACGTCCAGTATTGGATCCGGGACCAGAGAAGGTTGGTTAGGCGATAACGACCTTAACAAAGATAGATTAGATCTCTTCTACTGGCTACTAGCTTCACTGAGTTTCATAAACTTCTTTAACTATCTTTTCTGGTCAAAATGGTACTCGTTTGATCCATCCGCAACTCATCATAGCGCCGAGGTTAATAGCTTGGAGGACTTAGAAGATGGCCAAAACATTGATTCCACCAAGGAGAAGCCGAGGATTTGATCAAGTTTGTTAGACTATCTATCTTGTTGACTTATTAAGGAATCTTCTAAATAGTTAGATGCCTATATGCTTCATGATCAGGTTGTAATCATATGGTTTCCGAAGTGGCGGGGTAGAGTTTTAATTTGGGGTTGTAATAATGATGAGTTAGTTATAAAGAGGTTTAGAGAAGTTTCCTTTTGAATTAATAATGTATTAAGAAGCTAGTTGGTCTAATGATGTGACTCATGAAGTTCATATAGTCTCACCAGTTGTCTTGAACTTTTTAAAGATACTGGGGCAAAGATGAAAAACCACAACCTCTGTAATTGCATAAAATGACGTTAATGTTTGCGTTCAACAGCAACCGCCACCACAAATGCTTACATGTTTTTGACTTTTAGCCATATGATGATTCCATAGACTTGACAGTTCATTGAAGTTGGAGACAGATATGGTCAGTTCTCCCTGTATATTGACATCATCAGGTAAAAGATATAATGAGACAAGCATCATTGGCTGCAACCTTCAGGCAGACAGAGAAGGTCCACACAACACTCTGCTCCATTGCTTTTTGCTACAGAATCTCAATGAAAAACAGTGTCTTCACCATTAAATCTTGAGAAATTATTTGAGTCTTTGTGAAATGATCATCATCATTGAGTTTGAAAAGAAAAGTACTATAGGTCATAAGTTCATTATTCCTCCTAGTTTATAATTGAACATTATCTAAAGTTGTTAGATTCTCTTGAAGCCCTGTCCACAAATGTTTCATCCTCTACAAGACGGACCAAAATGCTCAATTATTTGTCTAACCTATCTATCAGTTTCACTAGGAAATATAAATGAAATGCAAAAACAAAAGCTTTATAAGCTCTATTAGGTTATAAGCGATCACTTGAAATTATTAGATATGTTTGGATCAGGTTCTAAAACATATGGTGCAACTTGAGAGAAGACTGGTTACAAAAATTTCAAGAAATCCAAAATTGTATTCATAAAGGATGAATATATGGTGCAGTCAGAGTCAGGTTAACATCTACCGTAAACAAGTTACCGATCAAGAACTTGAGTCATGTGTTTGGCGAAAGCAGCACACTACGTGCATTCACACAGGTGAGCGCCTAGAATCTTGCAAAAGATAAAATAAAATAGAGTTTGCTAACTTATATCTGATATATGCAGATAGTTAGTTGGGACATGCACATTGCATGACAAGACAGACAGATTGAGAGAGAGAAGCAAAACATCAACGCTATTGCCGTTCTGCAACTACATCCTTGCTTTCATATTATATAGATAACATGTCTTGAATTTTCATAACTTGTTTCTTAATTTGACGCCTCTCATATCCCACAGATTCAGTCCCTTGGGTAACTCACATGCGCTTATAGAGGTATGTTCATGATTCCCAAGCATAAAAAATGCAACTCTATTTTTTATAATTTTTCAATTTTTATGCTAATGGGGGACTGGCTGTAACAAAATATGTAAAATATAATCTGAGCTTTTATCCATCAGGTTCCTAACTCCTGTAAAAGACATGTTTCTGATCATTTAAAACAAATTGATTGTCTGACAAATGAAAATTTGTTTTTGTATAATTATTTATGAAATTTAGAGGGTAGCATATAACATATGCATACAAGAAAAGGCATGGTCGTATAGTACTATAATAATGTAAATGCGCAATCCTCAGGAGCAATTCATATGATGATGTTCTGCAGATTTAGGACCAAGGGAACAGGGAAGAGATGAGGGCCAAAGCTGCTTCAGGGAAAGCCATAATAGTACTGTGCCTCGCCAGCTTTCTTGCGGGCTCACTGTTCATGAGTCGAACTTTGAGTCGGTCATACATGCCTGAAGAAGAGGATCACCATCTTGCAAAGCATGTGTCCAAAAATTTAGAGATTCAAAAGGACTGTGATGAACATAAACGCGTAATAACCCTTCTCTAAGTATCACTACTCAAGTGTCACATAATCTAGATCCTGCTCATATATACGCTCACTACTTACAAATGTTGTTCTTTGTTTTATCAGAAATTGATAGAAAGCAAATCCAGAGACATAATAGGAGAAGTATCGAAAACCCACCAAGCAGTAAAGTAATAAATCTCATTCTTTCTTGTTGTTTACACAATTTGGACACAGGAGGTAACACTAAAAGTCTTAATGAAATGTTTACTATATATGTCAGATCACTGGAGAGAACAATGTCAACATTAGAGATGGAGTTAGCAGCAGGACGTGCGAGCCAGAGAAACAGTGAATTCTGGAGCGAACCGGTGGCGAAAAACCAGAGTGTGCAGAAAGTGTTTGCAGTGATAGGCATCAACACAGCTTTCAGCAGCAAGAGAAGACGAGACTCGGTGAGACAGACATGGATGCCAACAGGCGAGAAGTTGAAGAAAATCGAGAAAGAGAAAGGGATTGTTGTAAGGTTGTGACGTAAGCCACAAGTATGAATAAAAAAAAAAAACGCTCAGTCCAGTGTGCTAATCCTAAAGTCATATATCTAACCAGAAAAGAGTTTGGATATTTGTTCTGTCAGGTTTGTGATAGGACACAGTGCAACACCAGGGGGAGTACTAGACAAAGCCATTGATGAGGAAGACTCAGAGCATAAAGATTTCTTGAGGCTAAAACATATTGAAGGATATCACCAACTCTCAACCAAGACAAGACTCTATTTCTCGACAGCTTCAGCAATATGGGACGCAGAGTTCTACGTGAAAGTAGACGATGATGTTCATGTCAATCTAGGAATGCTTGCTACGACACTTGCAAGATATCAATCAAGACCGAGAATTTACATCGGATGCATGAAGTCTGGTCCTGTTCTTTCACAAAAGTAAGCAACATTCTTTTCAACTCTATGATTAACAAAATTGGATACTGATTATTATTTTATTTTCTTAAACAGGGGAATGAAGTACCACGAGCCAGAGTTTTGGAAATTTGGAGAAGAAGGGAATAAGTACTTCAGACATGCGACAGGACAGATATACGGAATCTCTAAAGACTTGGCTTCTTATATCTCCAGTAACCAGTGAGTAAAAAGTTTTACTATGTTTTATGCTTTTGTTGATTTATAAACCAAAAGAGGTGGACATGTCCGGTAGGGGGATACTGCACCGTTACGCGAACGAGGATGTGTCATTAGGAGCATGGTTGCTAGGACTAGAGGTAGAGCATGTGGACGAGAGGTCGATGTGTTGCGGGACTCCACCGGATTGTCAATGGAAGGCTCAGGCAGGGAACGTGTGTGCGGCTTCGTTCGATTGGTCTTGTAGTGGCATTTGTAAGTCCGTTGATAGGATGTCACGTGTACACAGAGCTTGTGCGGAAGGAGAAACTCCACTCTCTAACTTTCGCTTCTCGTTCTGAGTTACTATGGTGTTAGTTTTGCCTAGTGTGTTTGATTTAAAATAAGGAAAGGGTTTAATTAATAAAACATCTTGAAGATATATGATTAGACGCTCTCTTGTTTTTCTTGGTGTGGAAATTTTTGGCAATGAAAGATTTTTTAAAGCTATTTTGGACTTTAATGTGGACTCTTAATTGTTAAGTCATGGAAGGTTTTGTTTTGGTAAGTGCTTTCAATTTCAAATCATGGATTTATATGTATTTTAGCAAGAAAGGAGATATTTTCCTTTATCCGGAGAATTTCCACGAAATTGCAAATAAAAAATGTTGGTGTCACACGGTAGGGGATTAGATAAGAACCAAAAGGTTTTAGAAGATAAGTTTTTCAATCAACAAGTAGTACTAGTGAGGACCTTCGGTTTAGTGTTGTTAGTGGGTGCTTGCTCGCTTGACTTGATACTCGGTTAAATTGTGCCCATAAGATCCAGAATGCAAAATTATAGGACAGCATCTAAGTCTTTGTGTATCTTAACAATTAGATATAAAAATTTCAATAACAATATAGATACTCCATAAATCTGAATCCCTGGATGTTCTGGGCTTTTGTTTTTGGCTTTCGGGGTACAGTTTCCACAAAATTGTGTCACGACTCACGATCAGGATTGGGTAGGACTACTGTACTAGGGGACAGCTACGTCTAATTTAATGAAATTTTTAAAGGGAAGAGAAAAAAAGGGAAAAATGGGAAAAAAACCAAACAAAGGCGTGGAGAAAAAGAAAAGAGTTAAATTGAAAAAATAGAAAAGAAATCGAACCGCCTCGAATTTTGGAATCAGTGGGACCCATTCTGTCCAGAAATCGCGAATATAGAATAATAAAGCATCTTCCCCTTCGGAATCGGTCAAGCTTTCGGTCAATACCCCCAAAAACCCTAAAAATCTTTTGAGAGGGAAAATCTCTCCGCCAAAAACCTCTTCCTCTTTTGTATCTATCTCTTATCTGCCTCTCCTCTCTCTTCTTCTGTATTTATCTCTTATCTCTCTCTCCCTCTTCCTCTTCCTCTTCTATTCTAGATTTAATTTGACGTTTGCGTTTAAAAAGTTTATACGGTCATGGCGGTGATGGACGGCGGTCGTGCGGCGAAAAGAGCGAGGCGTAGCAACAGAATCTCGGCAGATCTCTATGATTTCTCCACTTTCCCGACAAAAGAACTAGCCCGCGACCCTACCTTACCGCCGTTCCGTGACGGAGTGAGAACTTTCCTCGCCTGTCACGCGCGTGTCACTTTCCCTTCCTCCACGCTCTTCTCCAGCCTGATGACGTGGCAAATCCTCCTCAGACATGGAGATTCCATGGACGGTTCAGATCTTTCCTCCGGAATCGTCTCCCTCGATGTTGTGGAGGAGGACGTTACCAGATCTTCGAGATCCGTTTACTGTGACCACTGCCGAGTCGTTGGTGAGTCCACGCCCTCACAGATTCCTCCAAAACCCATTTGACTTCCAACTTTGTTTTGTCTTTTTCTCTTAAAATAAAATCAGAAAATTTAATTTTTTAAACCTGTAAACTACTTCTCGCATGCATAGTTAGGACTAACCAAAATCTGTCGTTGCTAAAGGTTGGAGTAGCCATCCAGTGTGTAGAAAGAGGTACCACTTCATCATAAGGGCCGGAGGAGACAGCAAGAGCCTCAACATTGGGCTACAAAAGCCATGCTCCAGGTGCGGTAACACTCAGAACTTGTCTGAAGGAAGCAACTGCAAGTGGTGCAGCTTGGCTCTGGACGTTGAGGACTGGGTTTACTCTCAGCTGGACGACAGTACACACCTCCTGCACGGCGTTATCCACTCCAACGGCTATGCCCATCTCTTATCTCTCAATGGAAGAGAAGGTGGCTCGAGCTTCTTAACTGGTCGTGCCATTATTAACTTTTGGGACAGACTTTGTTCTTCGCTAGCTGTCCGTAAGGCAAGTGTGATGGATGTGTCAAGGAAGTATGAAATGGATTACCGGCTGCTAAATGGTATGACTAATGGGTGTTCTTGGTACAGCGAGTGGGGCTATGCATTCAAATCTGGTAGCTATGCTCTCACAAGGGATGCCTACCAGAGTGCCATAAATACTCTGTCTTCCATTCCCCTCTCCGAGTTTTTGTTCCAAGGGAGGATGTCAAGAACTCAGCTCCATTCCACTATTAGCTTCTATCAGTCACTCTCGTGTTCAGAGCTCGTTACCGTGAGAGACCTCTTTTCCTTTCTGCTACACCTTATTCGTGATAACCGTTCAAAACCATCTGCGTCCAGGCAATCAGATGTATTGTGTACTTGGACTAGGATTGACGTGGAACGTGTACAGCAATCCATGATTAAGATATTGAAAGCTTCAGGGGGTCAACGAGCCAGCTGGGTTACCAGGTGGGCTCTCAAAAGGTCTATATGTAAAACAGCCTCTCCGCAGCTGCTTGATTACTGTCTCAAGCATTTTGGAGGGGTTTTGGTTGATGATGGATCTCGAATAGTCTGCTCCCGCTGCAATCCTACTTCAAACGACTTTGAGTACAGGTAACTCTCAACAGATGTTTCTTCTTATTTTGGGTTTGTTGGCTTCCAATGTGCATAGCCCTAACCATTGCTCTCCAATCTTTCTGCATATTAATTCAGGCTTGAACCTGTCAACAATGTGCACCGCTTATCTTATCAAGATGTAAATTATGCATCAGATGAGCATGTCAAACGAGACTTAAGATATTTGTACGACAATTTACTGCACCCACAAACCATGGCTGACTTTAGGTCTAAGGCAACAAAAGATAAAATGATTGATGCAGCCACAAAGATACTTGATTGTAAGCATTTCATAAAAGATTACCTGACTAGCACGGTTACCCCATTTGCAATCAACCTCTGGTGCCATGTTGAGCTTTCCGATGAAGCCAAAGAATGCCCATGCCCTCCTCCTGAGCTTTTGATTTTGCCATTGAACGCTACAGTTTTTGACCTGAAATCCGAAGCTGCAAAGGCTTTTCAGGAAGTGTATGCAATGTTCAAGAGGTTTGAAGTTGAGGAGCTTCTAGGTTATGGCTCTCTAGAAGACTCCATTACCCTGAAATTATTAGTTGGGACAAATGGCGTCATACGGATTAAAGGGAGGTTCTCATCAAAACATGGGCTCCTTCAGTATTCCATGGAGAGAGGGGTGGAGGCTTGGAAAGTTGATTGTACGTGTGGTACAAAGGATGATGATGGTGAGAGAATGTTGGCATGTGATATGTGTGGTGTGTGGCACCACACTAGATGTGCAGGGATCAAGAACTCTGATGCACTACCTTCCAAGTTCCATTGTTTCAGATGTACTGATTTGTACAGCAAGAGACCAAGGCAATCTGATAATGAGCATGGGTCTAGAGCTGGCTTTGTTTGTAGAGGTGAGTCAACTGCTATGGGCAGTGGATCTAATTTATCATTAACACTTAGTGTAGGCTGACTGTATTTATGCTATTTTTGTATATAGGGTTTTTTCTAGGCACAAACAAGTGGCTTAGTATGTCTACCCTTGACTGTAACACGTACTTGAAGATTTAAATCCTAAATTTAGTGTTATGTTACCATGGGTTTACATTTATGAAGACCGTAAGAGCATTTTACCTTTTTTTTTGTTGTAGCTGCATGTATGTCTTCATTGATTCTTAAGAATCTTCGCAAGCTTTTAAAATCATCCATATATATGGGAAGTCTACATCTGTAAAGAGCACACAAGAAGCTGAAAGATAAAGACTCTTCACACAAGGAACTACAAAGCTTATTAACTGAAACTTAAACCAAAATATGCAGATGATTTGATTAAACTAACCAACTTCTTGATTCAGCTGAAATTGCTTCTCCGAATAATCCTGCTTTTGCAGACCTGAATTAGAAGTGACTACTATTCATTTAAATGAAAATTGTATTTTAGGATACTTATAATTTGACAAACAAACCTTGCTACAATTTTCGCCTGCCTCCTGTTCAACTGGATGAACTTGACGGAATGCAAGGATGTAGGATTTGCATTTGCCTGCAATTCCAGATCAAACAGTTTAGTTTTACATATATCACTAACAAACAGAATTACAAATTTCATAGCTGAACATTTCTTTAACTGGAAAAGAGTAGGACAAATGCATAGTTTTGAACTTTTGAGGAAAGTGAAATTGAGCAGAGAGGCTACCTTCATTGTAACATATATGAGGAAAGGTACGAACTCATCTGCTGACTGCTCTTGCCAGAATATGGTCCTTAGACTTTCCATGTATCAAACATCAGGTTGCTCATGAGTGTGCAACCTCTAGACACGAGGGGACTCGGAGGAGGTGATTTTGAGTAGCTCATCCCCTGCAAGCAAGCAAGCGACAAGAAAAGATATATTAGGTGACCACATAAGCAAGGAGAAACATATAAAACTTGCACTTGAAGACTCCGCCCATTCTTTGGGTTCAACACCAACAAAACCAAAAATAATGCATAGTAGTAGCTAGCATACCAACGATAGACTATCATCACCAAACACCATGTGTATCAGTATATCCAAATGTTCAGGCGTCAGGAAGGTTCTAATCACGTGCCTTGTCGAAGATGTGTGCTGGTCAGGCTAGATATGTCCGGTAGAAGGTGGTGAAGTCCGGAGAAACAATTTTCTCATGAAGAGAAACCGACACTAGGCATTACAATCTCCAAAAGGGAGGTTCCCTAATCCTGGAACGAAAACACCATAAAGAAGCTGGAATTCATCAAATCAATTGGTTTAATCAGCACAATTACCCAAAAATACAACGCCATATACGAACTTTCCCGGAAAAAACAAACACAACATAAAAATCCGAATCACACAAAACCTTCGATTTGAAGATTTAAGAATTGCGATGTCAAATCCGATTAAGCAGTCCAGAATCATACCTCTTAACGGATCGAACGAGACCGATCGAAGCAGCACAGTTAATGTTTTTGAGAGAAAATCATCGAATTCAGCTGATTGATTTCGGCGCGTCTTCATGAGAATTGAAACCCATAATTCTCATCGCCGACAAGATTGAATTGATCAAAAACAACAATTTGACGAACTGAAGAGAAGTCTTCTGTGAAAAGGATTAATCTCTTTCGTTGATGGTTTTAGCTATATGAGCAAGCATGTGATAATGAAGAATTGAGGTATTTTGAAGAAGAAGCAATAGCTTCGCTGCAACAAGATGATTGAGGAAAAGAAGAATGTTGAGGAGAAGTGTTGAATTGAATGTTAGGTTTCAGTTCCCCTTTTTGTGCTCTTAATGGGCCTAAATAAAGCCCAATGGGCTGACATTCTATTTTATCATCTGCAATCTCCGAGAGGGAAAGGGGTTTTAGGGTTGAAAGAAAATGGAGGGGAATCGTCGGAGTTTGTCAGCCGGTATGGAAGTTCCGGTTGCAGGCGGCGGAAATGTCGTCAGATGGGTTGAGTTATCGGTACCTTCTCTTTCTTCTACTATCGAAGACGATGGGTGTGTTCTACTTCCTTCTTCTTCTGAAGACTACGCTTCTACTTGCGTAATCGAGGAGCCTCCGATTTCTTTACTTTGGAGAATCAATAAGACGAGCTCTAATGTTCTCGAGCTGCTCCAGCTCTCTGCCGACTCGGGATTTCCAGTAAATGGACTTCGTTTCGTCTTCGCTGATACACTCGCTCCTTTTGCTTTTGTGTACGCCGACGAGGTAGATTAGTTTTCGTCTTGCGTTTTCATAATTTAGTTTATTGATTTTCTGGAATTGAATGGCAGGGTTGTGATAGTGGTCGTCTCGTCTTCTTTCTTTACGCCCTCACGCGGTCTTGTGTTGTCTACGTCCTTAAGCTCTCAAATACATCAGCCTATACGTCAGGCTCCGTCTTTCCGCGTGATCATCTGATTCATTTGGATGTCCGACCTTTCTTAAACGAGACTAGTGTTACTAGTGTAGCTGCATTACCGGGCTTACTTTTTCTTGGGAGATCTGATGGTTGTGTCTCTTGCTTCCGACCTTTTGTTTCTTCTCAGAACTCATCATCAGGTAGATTTCTCTGCGCTAGCTGAAGAAAATCTCAATTTTATGTTTCTTCCATTTCTCTTATCATTGCCTTGTTGTCTGATCAGATTGCCATCAAGAGATGCGTGATGATACTGGATTTAGTCGTCTATGGGGCTTTGTAAGGTGCGGTTTTGTAGAAACATAAATGTTATCAGGCTGCTTTACTTTATGTATTTTGAAGAAATTAACAATGCTACTTTTCACTTGTCTTTGCTAATCTGCCATTTTATTCCCTTCTTGTGATGTACATCCAAATAACCTCTCACTACGTGCAATGTAGGGGGACAGTGGTTGCAGCCGTGCAAGATTTATTTATATCAGAAATTTATGAAAGAAAGTTTATTTGTGTGCTTCATGCTGATGGATCATTACGTGTTTGGGATATATTGAGTTATACCAGGGTTTTATGTCAGAGTATAGTTCCTAAAAACCTTGAGGGTAATATCTGTTAGCCCTATCAGTGACCATTAATTGATTTGATCTCTTGCATCTGTTTTAACTTTTCATGTATCTTTCACTAGGGGTTATGTGCCTGAGGTTATGGTTGGGCAAATTTGATTACGATTCTGACATCATGCCACTAGCTGTCTTGTATAGAAAGAGTACGGTATGCTTTTACAACCCGCATTTCAAATTCATTTATTGTGTTCTATCTCTAATACCCTTTTCCAATATTTGAAGGATGTCAGCATGGACTTGATCACTGTATATGACCTGCACTTCAGTCATGGGCATGGGTTTTCTTTGTCTCTAGATTCTGGACTACAGAATATTCCACTGGAAGGGGTTAGTTTTTGGGCCCATACTTGTGTCACATACGATTCTCTTTTTCCTTTGCTCATAACTATGTTGAATTTGCAACTCTCTTGTTTCTCTTTTGCTTGCAACTTTGTTAAATTTGCATATTCAACTTTGGCAGGGGGCATTGCGGGATGTCAGATTTACATCTGACAAAATCTGGACTCTAAAGGCCAATGAATTGACGTCTCACATGTTGTGCCAGAAATCTAGCGCCATGTAAGTTAGAGAAGACTTTTTTTCTGCTGAATTGGTTGAGATACTTTGTGCTCCATGTAAAAATTGCATTATGCATGATGTATTAAGCAGTTCCAAATATGTGTGACTGCACGTCTTATCATTTTTCTGGTCCTCTGCTGCCTAGAACCCTTACAATTTGAAAACATTAGTGTGCCGTGCTTTAATTTCCTTTTAAGCCCTTCCCATAGGTTTCATTTCTGAGATGGTTTGTAAAAACTTTTGTAGCTTAAGCTAGAAAAATTTCTTGGTTTCTCAATTGCGGGGGAACGTGCTATTCTAGAGTATCTTTATTGTAGTGGCTGTTCTATTGATTACAACAGATAATCTAGTTTGCACTAAGTTTTTGTTTGATGATGGTGAATAATGCTCTATTTCAATTTGTTTTCCTTGACCTAGGGAAGCACAGTCTTACACTCTGCAGGAAGAATACATTTCTGAGCAGCTGTTTCTGAGTTCTAGGAGCTCGTTACATGACCTTCTTTTGACAACTCATTCACTATTTTCATCCACAAAGGTCTTTATGCTAAAACATAGTTTTCATTTTGCTGAAGAAAAAATTTGTATACAATACAGCCAATCTATTTCTCCTTCTATGCATCTACTCAATGTCATTTTAACCTATATTACACTTTGCAGGATCAAATTATGGGATTCATTTCATCAATCTTCTTGCGTAGGCTTCTGTGTCCTGGGGTTTTTCACAATGTTGCTTTACGTCTAACTTTACTGGACCATAACAAACACTGGACTGATTCTGAGTTTCAATCTTTAAGTCTCGACGAGCTTAAAAGCGAGATTCTTTTACTGGTTGAGCATGAGGTTTGGTTTTTGCTAAGTTTTAGAGTTCCTTGTAGATTTTATGTACGGTGCTTTCTACTATTAGTTGGCATGGAATCTGAGTCATAAAAGCTAAAGTATGCCTCTTCTTATGCCAGGTTACAGCGGAAACTTCTACTTCAGTTTTTCACTGGTGGAAAAACTTTTGTACATGCTATCTCCATCATTGGTGTAACAATAATGAACCCTGCACGCTGCTGGTTCAGTCAGATGTTATTGGTTTAGTCAGAAACAATTCTATATCATTGTTCTTTAGATCGGAGAATGCTGAGCATAGCTTTGGAGGTATGTGATTGATTCTTGATTTAGTATCTAAAACGAAAATCTCCTTGTATTGTTTTCAATCGCTTAAGACTTACGACTGCGTTTTCCTTTGATAGGATCTTCCTCCAAACAAAGTAGCCTGTCAAGCTTAGGCTTGGGAATGTCTCAAAGTGAACATGAGATTTTGGCTGAGGTGCTAAAATGTACATTGAAGATCAGTCAACAGTGGGGCGGTGCTCCTTATGCCGTGTATTATGAATTGATTACTGGGAAGCCGGTTATTTCAGCTGATGAAATTGTTCCTCGCTTAGTTAACATCCTGGAATCTGGATATGCTATGCCCATAGGTCAGCGTACTTGGTCGGATCTTGGTGCTGATAGAGCATGGGAAAAAGAGCTTGAAGCTCATAAAAATCTTAGAACATTCTCTGTTGACATGTTATTGTCTCTCTCTGCTCTATGTCAAAAGGCTGGATCTTGGGAAAAAGTGTTTACTATCATAGAACACTATTTGCAGTATCTGGTCCCTAAGAAATTGATGCATAACAATGCTGGTGAGGCATTATCTGATATCTGTAGCTCTATCCTTGTCCAAGCAACTTCTCAGTTTGGAAAGGTGATGTTTGAGTCTGCCTTTGACATTGTCCTACTCGTCAGCTATCTGCTTAACATCTCTGGGCAGGTCAGCTTCCTCTCTGTCTGTATCATTGGCAACATGTGGTAGTTTATATTTTGACACTAGTATCACATATTCTATATTTTGCACAACTCAATCATTGATTCTTTTGTTTTTGGCTTTTTTCATCCGTCAGGTTAATATGTCACAGCAAGACATATGCAAGCTACGACTTGAGTTGCTTCCGATGATCCAAGATATTGTCTCAGAGTGGCTCATCATCCTCTTCTTTGTTACCACTCCAGCTGAGTCTACTTTAATGGAAGATTTTAGCTTTAAACTCTCATCTCTACAGATTGGTAGGTTGTACTTGAGAAATGTTGCCATCAGCTCATACCTTGCAACCAGTATTTCTGACTGGATACAATCGTTTTTCATTGCAGATAACAGCATCGACAAAAGATCATGGAACACAATGCTCGGAAAATGTGGTTTCTCGTTAGCATTTATTCTTCTTTTTAGTGACCGAAGTTGCATTGTGGACGGTCAATTTAACTTGAGATATCTTCCGAGTTCGCAAATCATTACAAGTTTGGTGCAAAACTTTATCAGCTGGATTCGTTATAGTAAAACGGGGGAGGACTCTTCTTCACTTCTAAGACGCTCAACTGAGCTTACTCTTAGGTTGATTAGGAATGGACAATCTAATGCTGTTGAGGTATGAGTTATCTCTGTTTCTTTGACAAACCTTTTCCAGAAAATTTTCTATTTAGCTATAACTGCTAGTTGACCTTAATTGCTAATTTTCTGCTTGGATTTGTTTTCTTTTCTTATTGTTAATCACCTTTTCAAGCGCATCCTTGTGGTTGTGGAGGCAAGTTTACGTGGGGAAAAAACATTTGGGCGTGCTCAAGATATTAGTGGAGATTGGTGTCTACTTCAGCATCTCCGTGGTTGTTGCCTCCTTGATCAAGTACAACGTGGAGCATGCGGGATATCAAGAGAGAGGAAGATTAGTGATGCCATTCGCTGCTTCTTTAGGTACCTGTTCTTTGGAAATTGTTCATGAATAATTTTGAATTCCAGTCATTGTATCAGGAATTAATTATATATTGTGCCATTTTGAATACTGTTTTAAAAGCATAGAAGACAAACTTGCTATTTGCTGCCTCAGCGATTCATTTATCTTTAATACTAGCCGTTCAAGATATATTTGTCTTCGTTCTTTCTGACATACATCCTCATGTATCTACCCTGTCATTGTTCTCAATGTAGAGCTTCATCAGGTGAAGGAGCTTGGAATGCTTTGCACAGCTTGTCTAAAGAAGCTGGATTTTCACATCCCTTAACAGGTAATTCTCCTCAAAGAAATTTGTTCTTGCTCTAGTTCTTCGCCAGTTTGCGTATTATTTTGAACAATTGGCTTTATGTCTTCCAGACTCATTTTTACCCTCAATTTGGTTGAATCAGGTGGCAATATATCAGATGGTGCTATGTCTTGTGCTACATGGAAACTTCATTACTATGAGTGGGCTATGCAAAATTTTGAACGGTACAATATAAGTGAAGGAGCTTGTCAGTTTGCCTATGCAGCCCTGGAGCAAGTAGACGAGGCCATTAACTTCACGGGCAGTGAAGCTGAATCAGCCACCACTAGAGGACGATTGTGGGCTAATGTTTTTAAGTTCACCTTAGATTTGAATATCTTGAATGATGCTTACTGTGCTATAATTTCAAATCCTGATGAGGAGATTAAGCGCATCTGTTTGAGGCGCTTCATAATAGTTCTATTTGAATCTGGCAAAACAAAGGTAAACGTCAAGAATGCTTGTCCTCTTTTCTCTTGTCTTATCTTATGCTTTAGTGAACAGGGCCAAAATCCTCATTTTTTTTTCTCTATATTGTTCATTGTTCATTATCACTGTCATTGCTACAAACACTCTACTTCATGTGCAAATTCTCTTTGATGTAGGGTGTATCTTTTTCTGGAATTAAAATAGTTCTGCTATGTTGTTGCTGTCTTAAATGTTCAGGCGTAGAGAAAGATGTTTGTACTACCGTGATTAAGAAAATTACTGTGAATATTTTTCTTTTGATTTCAGATCCTCAGTGATGGAAATCTGCCTTTCATTGGCTTAACAGAGAAAATCACTCAAGAGCTTTCTTGGAAGGTATTTTGTAAAAAACAGAGTCAGTTTTGTATATAGCCGTGGTTTATCTCTGCCATGTTTTTTTCATTCTTTCTACAATGTGTAGGCTGGGCGTTCTGACATAATGATTAAGCCAAATCCATACAAGTTGCTTTATGCTTACGAGATGAGACGACATAATTGGCGAATGGCAGCAACTTACATGTATCAGTTTTCTTGTCGTTTGAGAAGCGAGGCAGCATCCAAGGATTACAAACACATNGCGAATGGCAGCAACTTACATGTATCAGTTTTCTTGTCGTTTGAGAAGCGAGGCAGCATCCAAGGATTACAAACACATGTCCCTAGTTTTGCAAGAGAGGCTTAACGGACTCTCTGCTGCTATGAATGCATTAGATCTTGTTCCTCCTGGGTATGCTTGGATTGATCCATTACCAGAAGAATCCATGCATTATCCAGTTAAGAAGGCTAGAAGAGCAGAAGAAGAAAAAGGTTAGTCCTCTCAACCACATACTTGTCTTTTCTTACTAGTTTTTAGCTTTTTCATTATTGTGGTAATCACAATCTCCAAACCTTGGAGCGTCATTCTGTTCTATTGCTGATCTTTCACCTAGCATAATTTTTAATTACTTTTGCTGCAGTAAGAAACAGTGACCAGCTGAAAGGGGAGCATAGTTGCATTGATATCGAGAGGCTCGAAAAGGAGTTTGTTTTAACTACAGCTGAATATTTGCTTTCTCTGAAAAATTTTGGGTGGACTAATTCAGGTAAGTTGTCTCCTATTTCCTCCATGGTTTGTTTTTGAGTTTTCAGCATGGTTCCAGTTGGAACTATGAATAATTAGTGCCTTTGAACTAGTTATAAGTCTCTGCAATTGTAGTTGACAGAAATTCGCAGGGTATCTCTACCCCAAATGTGATGTGAGAAAGTTTGGAGTTTAATATACTGTCACTTGAAAGGATCAAATATTGGCAGTCTCCAATATATATGAGATAGCTTTGGTGCATCATTGATTTAGCTTCTGCCTACTGGATGTACCTTTCTTCCATGGCAGACTGCTTATATGGCATAACTTTGTTCTATGCAATTTTCTCTACGCTATAATTCAAGAAGCTGTTAGATACTTTATCTAATACAATCGTATCTGTAATTATGCATTGTTGTCTTCATTCCAGGACCCGAAAAGCCACCATTGGACTTGGTTGAGCTTCTTGCCCAGGCAAACTTGTATGACATGGCATTTACTGTTGTTTTAAAATTTTGGAAAGGCGCAGCTTTGAAAAGGTAAATTTTTTGCTTCGTATTTTCTCGAGTCTTTTTTTTCTTGAGAATTACCTAAGTTTAAGGATGACTGCTTATTCTCAGGGAGCTAGAAAAAATATTTGAGAATATGGCAATTAAATGTTGCCCCGCTAAAGGAATGCTGTGGACATCGTAAGTGGCTGTTCCTTAGTTGGTTGTTATTTCAGTGGTTACTTGTTCATTTACCTGACTTATTGAAAAGTACATTAATATATAGCTTTACTTATCTTGCAGAAATGATATAAGGCCTAATCTTATGCTAATATC
>OVAP01000462.1:0-35691 GCA_900406295.1 Aurinia saxatilis
TGCGTGGAAACCGGCCCTCGCAAACGACGTGCTTTCTTGTAGTGTTTGGTAAATGAAGAGTATAATTGTATTAAAATAAAAAGAGGTAGATATATGTGATTAAAAAAAGAGGTGTGGTTATATGTGGTTAGTGGGTATGTAAAGTTGAGTATATTTTTCATTCTCTCATATTATATATATGTTACTGTTACGACAGATCTTTCAATTCATTTCAAACTGAAACCCTCTTCGGCTCGTAATAAATATTATTTGGACCACTTTACTTGGCTCAACAAATTAGATTAATAACCATACTTTTGTTATATCTATTAAACTATAGATTTCCAACTCAAAATAATTAACTGATATTATATATATAATTAAGCAATAAATCATATTTTAACAAATATATCATATCAGAAATGAAAGAAAAAGATATGAATCGAACACTAGGGATGTTAAAAACCGGTTCCGGTCCAACGGGTATCTGGAGGCCGTATAAAAATCCAGGTTTAAAAAGGGTTGGATCCTGTTTTATATGAGTTCAAACGGATTTTATCCGATCGGGCTTGGATACCCATCGTACCGAAAAATTGTTTTTTCTTTTTATGTCTAAGAAAATATTTTTGATTTTTTAATTCATTAAAAAAAAATAGACATGATTTTTGAAAACTACTATTTTGTAATTTTTTTTCTATACAAAATTTTCTTTATTTAAAAATAAAAGAAATAAAAATAAAATAAATAATATATATTATTTAACTTTTGAAAAAAAAGTTTTCTTTAAAATAATAGTAGTTTACTAATAATAAAATCGAACTACCGGTTGTTGATAATAGTTTGCTAATAATAATCGAATGACCGGTTGTTAAAAATTCAAATAATAATATAAATATTAGATTTTAGATTTTATTTAGTCTGTAAAGAAATAAATTATCACTAAAATTTAAACTCATAAAGTGTTTGATAATCACTTAATAAACAAAACTATAACTATACATATGGATTTATGGTTTTGTAAACACTTATAAGTATAAATTAATTTAAAGTTCTCTTATAAAATTGCTCATTAAATATGAATGGTTTACATATAATATCGAATTATCACTTATTAAAATTCAAAATAATAATATGATCTCATTAACAATAATATTAATAAAAAAATGTTTACTAAAACTTAAACTTATAAAATATTTGTCAATCACTTAATAAATAGATCTATGATATACATATGAGTATATGAATATAAAATAATACTACTATTTGGTATATATATAAAAAACCAACCCTTCCTGATACTCGTGGGCAGTCTGGAATCTGAAAATTCCAGGCTTAAATCGGATTGGGCTCAAATCGAGTTCGGGCCGGATCGGGCTCAAATCGGATTCGGACAGGGCCGGGCTTTTTAGCCTGTTTTAACATCCCTACATAGATGTCTCTTTTTCACAATCTTCATCTATCTTGTTATCTAAAAGCAAAAGACTACTATTTACCAGGAAATCTCTAGTCCAAATGTTGAGATCGTTTTTTTTTTTAGAAGTCGAATCAGTTCTTGAAAATTGATAATCGATTTATGTAATATTGGTGAGTTAAGTGTTGTTTGGTTCTTTTGCTACAACAAGCAAACATTACGCTTGTAAGTAGTTGCGGTTGTTAGCTTTTTATAGCGATATGAAAGGTTTTTTGTGATTGTTATAAAAAACTAACAATCGCAACCACTTACAAAGACAACGTCTGCTGATGTAGTCTTAAAGGATCCACAAAAAAACACTATCCTCACAAACACTTAAAAGATCAGCAAGAAGATACTATCCTCACAGACTTGTAGCACACTCTGGATGATAAAAACATCTTAACTGATTATCTCGTTGAGTAAATTAAATTTCACAATCTCATCGATTTGTCCATAATCTAAATTAATAGTGAGAGAGAGGTGAAATTTTATCCCTTGCATATATGTGGTTTTGGATTGATCAATTGATAATGGATCATTCTAAATTGAAATGGAAACGTCATAGGCCACTCTTTTGATCAAACCATGTTTTACCAAATGTCGTGTTGATATAATACTTTGTCGCCCATATGAAGTGAAATATACCTTTATTGGATCCAAATGGTTCGGGTATTCATATTACCTCCCCTTAAGTACTTCACAATAATTTAAGAGTAGGAAATATATCAAACCCCATAGTTGTTTTGCTCATATAATGTTAAAACCCTTTAAATTCTGAATCTTAAACCCCCTGGTCGTTTTTCAATAATATCTTTCCATGAATGTCAATGAATACCTCTTTGTTGACCTCTATATCTCCACCTTAATTTCCCCATGAAAACATGCAAATGGAAACATGGAATTATCATACAAGTTTATGAAATGCAACTACATAAATAGAAAAAATCTTGTCTATTTTACAATAGTGTTGCTAGATTGCGGGTAAGTTTTTTTCGCATTGGACTCAACCTTGTGCTTTAGGCCCATTACCAACATATCCAAATGTGTTACCATCTTCTTATGTGCGGCATGCATTGTATAAACAATAAGTTAGTTCGAAAAGTTAGAATTTTTGCTGGATAAACTAATAATTCAAGAATGTCTGTCTGCGCATAAGCCAAATTAATTTATTATAGGAGTGAATTGATCGATTATCTGAGTCTATGGTCTTTTTAATTTGACAGACAACGAAATAAGTTCATTCCTTACCCTCAGTGTGAAGTGTTGAGGCATTGGAAAAATCTTTGATCTATGTCTTACTCTCCTCAATGAAACAAGGAAATTGATCCTTCCTCGAATCGTTCCATCTTCACATAAGATGCTTCCAGTTTTCATTCTAGGTCTGGACCATAGTTTTGATCGCTTGTGGAGAGGTTTCTGATTAGCCTGATTCCATATTCAGTTGACCTTATGGAGAAATCTCTATCAATTGTCGTGTCTATAGTGAGGCGGTATCACATATGCATACCTCTGCAAAATGTTCTAAGAAGGTTTTTGTCCCTATATACAATGCAGGCAATCTCTAGAATATCCTTCCAGCCTTTCCCAAGTGTCATGGATGCTTTTCGATCTCTTTGTTGGAATCATTAAATAAAATCTCAAAAAGAGTTTGAGCAAGATCTTAAGAAAAACCGATTTATGAACACATACTTGTATACGTCCCATCATGAATGTGAACCACTCAAAAGTGTTCTAAACCATTTACAAGTCTTGTTGTTTAATGAGAATGGGAAAATCATGCATATCAGTTCCCCAAATGTTATTCCTACAACTCAAGGCATGCTACAAATATCTTCGAAGCTATTTAAATGGTCTATTGGATGTTCCGATTCCAATCCTACAAAACCGGTCCTTTTCTACCAACGATACACCTTGGTTTTAATATGATATCCCCCTCTTCTTGGTTCCTTTATCCTAAAAGCATATCTTACTTGAAAATTCTTTCCTAGGGTATCATGTGTAGCAATGGTGAAGAATGAATAGTTCATTTTTACCTCAAAAGCAAGAAAAACAAAAAAACAAACAAAAATGCAATTTTTTTCATTCAAAATGACCATGCAAGAGCACATACCCTCGCATTGGTACTTAGGAATCCACATGGAACACACTCATGTACTACCATACTCAACAAGACTTTAGATAAGCAAGAGCTATGTTTTGTCTTATTTTCTTTTGGTGACCTACAAAATATGGTAAACTTAAGACACCAGAATTAAAGTTAGGCATTATTTGAGTCCCACATACACATTTTAAATTATTTAGGGTAGTCTTCTAGTTGTTGTTATGTAGATTTTGGTATCAGTATATCTGACAATCTATTGCAGTTAAATCACTAACATAAAATTGATAATTTAGATAACATTTGTTCCTCCAAGCATGGTCATTAGAGTATACAAAAATCGGAATACTAGGGATTCATCTATTGTTGAACTAGACGAAATTTTATCCTAAGATCTACTGTTCTAGTGATCAGTTACAATAATAGCTTTAAACAATTCAATAAGAAGGTAAGTCAACAACTAGTCATGCATTGCATCATATTGCTTATATATCAAACCATGATACCTTTTATTCATAACAAAGAGATCATGCAGTCATGATAAAATTGACCATGATAAAAACATTACATGTGTGATTTTCTCCCTTACAAAACAAAAGTAATATAAATTAGATGCTTGAAAAACTCAAAAACTATGAAAGCTGTGGTGAAATTTGTGCTCTATTTAAGAAAAATGTGGCTTCTGTTTTTATATAGGCTGAGAAAGTAGGCTAGGACTGCATGGAATATATTACGATGGATTTGGAGTATTTCAAGGACTTTCCTTGTTTGTCACATGCAAATCGATTGACGCACATGAGATAAAACGATCGATTTATCCTTAATATAAATTTGTGAATGTGACATAAATAGACAGATGATCCAGGGTGGTCCTATCAATCGATTTAATCTCCTTTTGTCTTAGGCCTCATATGGTATTCTAGGATTATATATCTTCGATAATTGGTCGTTTTGTCCTTGGTTATGATAGTAAATGATTTGATTCCGCTTGCGTATCAAAACTATCTTTTCTTCAAATCTCAGCTCTATCCAGAATGTGTTATATATTTAATGAGTCACATACCTTTTTCTGTAGAAATGTTGTCTTAGTTGAAGAACGGTGAGAAATACTAAATATGCCGTCTTTGTGCACATTTTCTCAAAAATATTTTGAAACCACAAAATGGTGAAAAGACCACTTTCATATTAAAAACCTCTAATTTTGTTATAAAACATTAAACTATATATTATGCTTTGTTATGTTATCTCTGTTTTTAGTGAATCTGTTGCTTTGTTCTTTCCTTTCAACGAAAAAAAAACAAATCTTATAAATACATGAAACCTTATAAAAATCTAATGATTTTTATAAGATTTTATCAATTGATTTATAAACACGTTTGTTTCTCTCACACATGATATACAAAGACATAAACCAACCTTAAATTTTTTAGAATATATAAAAAGACATATCATAGTTTCTCATATAACAAAAACAAAGAAATTAAACCTTTTAAAAACCGAAACAAATAAACATAAAAAGTTGCAAGAAAAGAATACTATCCACTAATTATAGATTTGAATACAAAGTGATTATATTTATTTGGTATTCTTCATTATTTTTTTCTTATAAATCCTACCACATAATGTAGACGTCTCTTCAAAATATTTTTTTCTTTTTCATCCGCAAAAGTGTTAAACAAGGTTAGATTATAAAGTAGGTTATTAATCTTTGTAAAGCAGATTTTTTACCCTTTTTGTTTTTTTCAATAAGCTCTAGTTTTCTCTACACAAAACAATACTACTACATTACAACATTCCAAACAATCAAATAAACAAAGACTTTTTGAGTTCGAGACATCGACCAGATGATCAAGACCAAACAAAAAACAAAGACCTAAGCTATACAAGAGTGAAGGACAAACAAAAAAAAAAACTATACATATTACATAAGCTATACACAGATTCTAAGCTTCTTTTTTTTTTTTTTTTTTTTTTTTTTGGNTTTTTTTTTTTTTTGTGGTGAGCTCATACCATGGGAGAAAGACTTTCAAATTCCATCAATAGAGTGGTTGTTTCAGGCTGTCATTAAGTAGAGACATAAGCCCGCCACCGTGAACTTTCTCCTCCGGAATCATAAAATGGAAAATGTTCCTCCCATTGCTGCAGCTAGTGATGTTTTTGTTATTCGTAAAAAAAAAAGATTTTTGATTCATGACTCATGTAACTTAAATTCCTTCAATTTTTACTTTAAACATCAATCGAGAATCAATGTAAACTACAAAGTGAGCAAAGAAAAAACTGAATCCTACCTAAAACCCCCAAATCAAAACCTTCAAAACTGGATTCATTCAGATCCCACTTAACATCATTGGGAAATATAATCCCAAACCTTACGAAACTATAATTAACAAAGCGCAACCTAGATTTTTATTTGTATCTAAGAATTCAGATAATTCACAACTGAGAAGAAAATCTTTATTTTTTTTGTTTCGCCGCAACTGCCATTTTTTAAAACTGACGCTTCATCCAACGAAAGAGGAACGATCTGGTTAAAGATATGAAAATAATGGTAAAAATAAAAATGTTCATCGTGTGATGGTAATTTTGAAAAGTGGTAGCATACAAATGGTATTATTGAAATTCTCCCATTATAAACAATAAAAAATGGTTTTTTACATTACAAAATTCTTGCACGTGATGTTGTATCAAGTAATTACGAAGATGAACAGAGATGCCAACAATATATATCATTATCTGAGTGAAATTTTACATACTCATAAGTTCATAGTTTATAAGAAATTTGTGACTAATATCTTTGATGGTGATAAGATATTGTTACATTGGGTACGCGTAAAGAAACACTAATTGCGTCTATAACTCCAATAAAATTCTAACTTTAAAAGCAAACAATAGTACACACATATTAATTTATGATATTATTGAGACTATATATAGGAAGTTAAGCAAAATTTGTTATTCAATTTTGCATAGTGTACATGTGCAATGGATGCATATATGTACGACACATATTTTTACCAAAGTATATGGACATTACTGATGGATGCTAAATACATGATTATAAATTTACCCATAAATCGAACGCGGACGAGTAAAGAAAGAGAGAATTGGCGACGAGCGTAAAGGCGGAATAGTGAAGAAAAAGAGAATCGGCGACGAGAGTATCATAATGTTTTCATTATTTGTTTAGTATTGAAAAGGAAATAAAATCAGTTCTCATCTTTTTCAGTTTACATAAAGTTTTGTAATTAAACAGTTATAATCGTAAAATTGTTTTCAATTATCAACATCAAACCATTGTAATTTCTTTGAGATTGAAATGTGGTTTAGTCATGGGTCAGAACTGAATATAAGGTTAATTAAGACAATCCACACAAACACACACACACACACACACACACACACACATTCACAAAATACCAATTTTGCAAAGACAAAAAAACACCAATTTCAAAATTTACTTTTTTAAAACAACCATTTACCTAAAATCCCAACTTTTTAATAGATCGTGATACAATTTGAATATTTTATATGAATACATGGGCAATTTTAAGGGAGAGAAATGTGTATATTCGTAGAACTATATATATTTTTCTAATCCACGAGGGCCTTAAAATTTCTGAAATACAAAACAAATAGGAGATATTTGTTCATGCTAGGGTTCATATGAATATATGATAAAAGAGAAGGTAATCAGCTTAAGGCGGTTTGCAAAGAGTATATATATTATGATATAGGGTTGTATTCTTAGATCATCTTTGACTATGTTTACAGTCTCTTGTTAACTAAGAATAATCTAGACTTCGCGGCTGCAAGAGATCTTTGTACAAAAAACCCTCTTTCGATCAATCAATAAACAAACACATTCAATCCAGTTTTGTGTTTCATGATTTATACTAGAGAAGTGACGATCCTAAAAATTTTCTTTCACAAGTTTTTGGTTGTGTGAATTTTGGTTCACACAATATATACATTGAGTTGCAAGGGTTTACAAACTTCAAATTTGACTTTAGGAACTTGAAGTCCGTAAAACCAAAGAACTGTTTATTTGCAAATGTCCATTTTATTTTCTTTGTTGTGGTTATTTTGAAAGCTTTTATTGAGAAACTCAACAAACTTCTTAATTTGATTCTTATATATGCATGTAACGAGTTTCCCTAATCTGCTACTACGCTGTAATTCAGATTTTAACCCAAGAGTGAATCTACTGTCAAGCTATAGACTTAGATCCATTTCCATTTAAACTAGTACATTACCTTCTCACGCTTATGACGAGATTCCTTAATCTTCAACTACGCTGTAATTCAGATTTCAACCCAAGAGTGAATCTACTCTCAAGCTATATACTTGATCCATTTCCATTTAAACTAGTACATTACCTTTTCACGCTTATGACGATTTTTTTTTCTCGGAATGATATGAATGACGAGTTTGTTAAGAATGATATGAAACCAATTTCATAATTAAATAAAATATTCACCTTCTTAACATTAACAAGTAGATTTCCTAATGTTAGACAAGTGCATGTTTTGCTCTTTAATATTTAAGGATAATATCTCAAAGGAAAAACATACTTCTTTAACAAGGTTTTCTACCTCATTAGAAACATTTAGTTTTGTAGTGAGTTATCATACTTAAAACTACTTTGAAAGAAAGGAATTACAATACAGGTTTAAACTTCGGAGCATAGGTTAAGTGTGGCTTAAACAATGAAATGGAAATGAAGATTTGTTCACATCATAAGGAATGTGAGGCATGATCAATATGAAGAGCAGTGACAGAGAGAATTAAGATTTCTTCGTTATCATGGTGCACATATAATTTTTTATATATTATATTAGCTTTTTATCTTTATGCTTATTACCAACAAAAATAAGTGTGTACCATCCCGATTTCTGGTAAATGTGTAGATGTTTAAAAGAATTGATTTGGCTATCTATGTCACCAAAGTGCACTTATCTTTTCGATCACTTATCCAGAGAGAACTTCAGAGTTAAGCGTGCTTGAGCTGGAGAGATTTAAGGATGGGTGACCTACTCGGAAGTGATTCCCAGTATCGTGTGAGTGAGGACAAAACACGGGGAAAAATCTCGTGATGATTGCAGGGTTAGTAAACAGATTTTCCGAGCCTCCATAAATTAACGTACCGACCGTCGGACAAGGATGGGGCCCATGGGCCGAGAGAGGGCATGGGGACCTCACCGGTAGGTGCGGCCTGGGCATTACAATTGGCATGAGAGCCGAACCCAGACGAGTGTGGAGTCATGTGGGCTCACACCGTTGGGGGTGATGGTCTTGATGTGTAACAAGGACGTTGCATGCACTCTGTGAGTGGGAGTGATTTTAACATCCTGATTTCTGGTATATGTGAAGAGGTTTAAGAAAATTGATTTGACTACCTATGTCACCAACGTGTACTTATCTTTTCGATCACTTGTCCAGAGAGAATTCCAGAGTTAAACGTGCTTGAGCTAGAGCGATTTAAGGATGGGTGACCTACTGGGAAGTGATTCGCAGTAACGTGTGAGTGAGGACAAAACACGGGGAAAGATCTCGTGATGATTGCAGGGTTAGTAAACAGATCTTCTGAGCCTCCATAAATTAACGTACCGACCGTCAGACAGGGATGAAGCCCATGGGCCGAGAGAGGGTATGTGGACCTCACCGGTAAGGGCCGCCGGGGCGTTACAGAGTGTATATGAAACAATCACCCGTCGAATTACACGAGAGAAACTTAGTGACTAAAAAGAACACATTTGGTAAATTAATTTAACTTACTCTGGGTCATACAAGGGCATCTTTCAAATCCATATCCTTCAACATTATGTAGAATAGAGGAGATAGGAGTAGAGTTATAAAGATCAGTATAAACAATGTTCTTGTTCTCATCGTACATGATCATTAGTTTAGTCATAAAAAGAAGAATTTTTTTTTTATCGTCTAATATTATTGATAAAGCGGTCCAAGTACATATAGATGCAGTAATGAAAGCTAAATTTAAACCAACAACTAAGAGATAAACTAAAAAAATAAGGCAAAGTAAAGCATCAAATCCCTACCCTTAAATAAAGAGTAACTAGATACTGCATGCCACCTCACGAACTAACCAATCATGTAACCAGGATGGACCACCGAGCATCAAATAAGATTGAAAACGACCATCTTGAGTCACACTACAAGCTACCTCCCGAGCAATATAATTAGAACCCTTGTGACGTGTTGGAGCATCACACTATCGAACAAACAAACCAAAGTCTGAATTCGAGACACCAAAGCTCTATATATTGGCCAAGATAAGGACGATCTAAGGGCATCAATGGAAAACTTGCAGTCGGAAGCCAATATCACTGCCTTGACATGTAGATTAAGTAAGCTATGAAGGTTCCATATGATTACTCTGAGCTCAGTAACAATGCGATTCGGAGCTCTAGTAAAGGCATCTCGAGTATGAAATAACACCCTTCCTTCATGATCTCGAAGTCACCAAGCATTACCAATATGGAAATTATTATTCCTCCAATTTGCATGTATGTTACACTTAACATAATTGATATATTCCATTTTTAACATGTTTTAATCCTTTTTTTTCCTTTGTTTTTCGAGTCTTTTGGTTTTTTTTTAGAGTCTTAACAGGTGCTTTATGCATTGGAACTTGGATTGAAGCTCCGGAATGAAGATTTGATGCAAAAGGATGAAAACATGTGGAATAACAATGCAGAACCAGTTTGAAGTGTCTTAAAGATCATATCAGGTGAAGGTCTTTCCGTAAGAATTTCAATCTCAAATTTTGACACGACATAGTAAATTGAGCTAGCTTCACTTTGGAGATGGTTTCAAGTCATTCTGGTTATCTGTTAAGAAGATATGACTATTTTACTGAAGACATGTCATTTATATCAGAGCCAAATATGGAAAGTCATCAATTACGGGATTTTCTCCTATAAAACCTCATTCTCTTATTTCAGACGAACCCTAAGGCTCCTCTACAGCCTCTGAGCCTCTCTTACTCACAAAGAAATCTTCTTTCATCTTTCTTTTGCTTTTGGTTTGTTTCATTGAAGATTTAGACTTGTTTTTATCATTGCTGTGCTTGGATTGGAGATTTTCATCCTTCTCTTGTTGAGAAGTTCTTCTAAACTCTCTCTCTTTCACTATTATTTCAATATAAGTATTATTCAGTATGTTGTTCTTGATTATGCATTGCTTTTGAGTTAGTTTTACTATGAGTGAGTAGCTCTCTAGTTAGATATAAGAGAATCTATGGTTTGTTAGGCTTATAGCTGGATGCAAATATGTTTGATCTTTAGAATTCTCTTCCTAGTGATGATTTAATACTTAGGAGAATTTGATCACCTAGTCTTTGTCTTTAGGTTATCTATTTAACGAAAGTGTGGTAGGTAACTGGAAAAACTCATTAGGAGAGCAATTGTCTTTAGCTAACGAAAGTTGATGTTAAAGCGAATTATGAACTTATCAACCCTGTTAGTTAATGTTTTCCTACAATTGCTAGGTTCAAACAAAAGTTAGACACATAGGTTGTTAGGAAAAATGATTGATGCCATGAAAATGGATCAAAATAATTATCAATTGAACATGAAAAAGTCTTCTAGTGTTAGCTTGCATTCTTTAAGATTTTTTCTATATCTAGCACCTTTTATTTATTGAATTCAAATCGTAGAAAGTAAAAAACAAAAACTCCATTTTGGTTATTTTAATTGAATTAGCTAGTTTAGTAGATTACGATATAGATTTTGAAAGTTGTGGATTCGACTCTTAACTACTGCATCGTATTTGGTGTTAGATAGTCAAAAGTTTATTGACTAGTGTTTTTTAGATATTTTCAGTAATAATAAAAATAAAAAAAGCACTTGCCCTTAATTCCCCACCACTAACGGTTAGCTAAATTAGTTAAGTTAATTAATTATACACATAATTCAATAACTGATCCAGACTATGTTGCCATAAGCTTATTAATGGCCTGTAATTAACACGGAATTCTAGTCAAAGTTAGTATATAGTACATTTTATTCTGATTACATTTACATCTTCCCGTATAAGCTTTTTTAAATATAATTAGTACATTTATATAATTAGATCCTCCTTATCTTCTCATTTTCCAATAATATTGCTGAAAAGCGTACCGTAATCATTATTGTTTTGTAGTATTCATAAAAACTTGTTATCCTTTCACATGTATGTATATATTTTCTAACTAGAGCAGATACAATAATTATGTAGAATTTTGACGAATTATTTCTGTTCAATACCAGATTCACATGACTATTGTGAATTTAAGTTTTATGAATTTTATGAGATCTTGGCATTTAATATGATCATAAATAAAAACATAAATAAATGAATCTCTATTGTTAGGAAAAGTGAGTATGTACCCAAACAAAACAAAGAATTGGCGTGGTGTAGGAGAATACTAATGAAATAAAACAAATGAAACGTGAAAATACTTAAGTAAAGCAATTTAATTTTATTCAGAGTTCACCAAAAAAGGTTTTATTATATATATAAAGATAAAAACGCCGTTGATAAACGGTGACCAATTGAAAACGGAACAGAGTCTTGTCAAATAAAAAGAAGAAAACTGACTTAAAAAAGTATATGTCATTTTTTTTTTATATTTCCTTACAAATAAGAAATATTAATTGATTAAATGGGTAAAAAATTGGTATAAACCCTAGTTGGAATTAAGAAATGGGTAAGAAAATTATTTTAAAAGGGAAAGAAAAATAAAAAAGTGTGAACAGTTAATGGCGGAGCAGTATAAGGAATCGCTTCTCTCTAGATATCTCTCTCTCCATTAGCTTAATGATCTGTAATTCTAATTCAACAAAAAAAAAAATATACAGAGAGAAGAAGAAGAAGAAGCAATGAAAGTTATGTTGTTATAGAAGAGAGAAAAAAGTGTCTTCGAGATGCGAGCAAAAGGAACCTTCTCTATACTTCTCCTCTTTCTCCTTTTGATTCTCATTTTGCCAAGTCTTTAAATTTTTCTTATTTTTAACTTTCCCTTTTCTTCTTCCCTTGTTCTTCAATTTCACTCTTTCTGGGTTTTTTTTTTCTTTCTTCTTTTAATTTCATTTCCTTTTATAGTCAAAGGTCTTGTAATAAAAGCTTTCTTGTCTTTGGATCTGTTTCTTGGACTTGTGATTACTTAAGAGATTTGGCTAATAATAGCTGAGATTTGGGGGGTTTTGATCTAGTAATTGATGTAGGACTTTTGTGTTTGATTACAACAAAAAAAGAGAAAAAAATAAGAATCTGGTTCTCATCTTAATCTACCCACCAAATTTTTCTTGTGGAGAGAATTTTTTTTTTCTTTTTTTTAGGTAATACTACTCCTTTTGAAAATCAAAGATTTGATTTTTATATCCAGTTCAAAATCTGGAGAAAGGAGAATTAATAGGGAGAGAGGGGTTTCTTGTAAGTAAGAATATTTTGATTTGTTTATGGGAATACCTGATGGTTCACTGCTAGATCTAATTGATAAGGTTAGGTCTTGGATTACTTCAGATTCAAGTGATTCTTCTTCTTCTCCTAAACACTTTGCAATTATGCCAATCGTTTCCAAAATGTGCCATCACTGTGGAACCAAGCTCGAAACTTCTGGTTACTCTTGTCTTAGCTGTGGTCGTTTGTGGTGCAAGGCTTGCTTCTCTGATTCTGATACAGAGGAGGTTTGCAAACAGAATAAGGTGTGCAGAGAATGTGGTTGTGAGGTTCGTGAGTTGAGAGGGAAGACCTATGATAAGGTTCATCCTGGGGATCTGCCAAACGAGAATCTTGAAATCCGTGATTGCAGGAACATGGCCTCTATTCGTTGCTATCCCAGCAGGTATGCTTGCTTAATCTTGACTCTTGTGAGTAAACTGTGAATCTTTATGCTGAAAGTACCATAATTTGATGTGTTTTGTGTTTGCAGGGGAGAGGAGGAAGAGGGAAGGAATTGTGGTAAACAGTTTTTAAGCCCTTCGAGTGAATACTATCAAGACAGTTCAGATATAGAGTCCGGTAGTGTTAGTGCTAGACATGAGCTTTTTAGTTGTAAATCTTCTGCTGGGTCCAGTCCTCACGACAGTCCATTAAGGAACAATTTTAGTCCTCTTGGGCGCTTTGTACAGCACGCCAAAGACCTGAGTCCTACTGTTGGTTCTTTTGATCATCATCAAGAACAACAACTCATGGCTGGTGATTTAAGTAAGCCAGATCAGGGGGTCATGGGACTAGAAGATCACGAAGCTCAGAGCCAGGAGGAGGATACGTTGCAACAGCCGTTGGATTTTGAGAACAACGGCCGCATCTGGTATCCTCCACCTCCTGAAGATGAGAATGATGATGCTGAGAGTAATTTTTTTCAGTATGATGACGAAGATGATGAGTTAGGGGACTCTGCGCCCGAGTTTTCATTGAGTAGTAGCTTTTCCAGCCACGTTCCTACAAGAGAGAAACTGGGAGAAAACAGTAATGAGCCTCTTCGAACGGTGGTGCATGACCACTTCCGAGCTCTTGTGGCGGAGTTATTACGTGGAGAGGAGCTTGGTCCATCTGAGGATGGCAGTGCTGGGGACTGGTTGGATATTGTCACTGCTTTAGCATGGCAGGCTGCAAATTTTGTAAAGCCTGATACTCGTGCGGGCGGCAGTATGGATCCCGGGAATTATGTCAAAATAAAATGTGTAGCATCGGGAAATCAAAATGATAGGTAGAAATACTATATTTGAACTTTTTATTATTTTTCTACTTTTGACACTATCCGATCCAATAGTTTTGTCCTCTGGCTAACAATTAGTAATTGGATACTTTATATCTGCAGCATTCTCATCAGGGGAATAGTGTGTAGCAAGAACATTACGCACAAACGAATGACGTCGCAGTACAAAAATCCAAGGGTGCTGCTGTTAGCTGGGTCTCTTGAGTATCAGAGAGTTGCAGGCCAGTTAGCGTCCTTTAATACGTTGCTCCAACAGGTTTGTCTTTTGCTATTCTTTATGATTACTGCTTCAAATTTCTGATTAATCAGCTGAACGAAAGCGTCTGTATTTTGGGTGTTGGACAGGAAAATGATCATCTCAAGGCAATAATAGCAAAAATAGATTCCCTTCGTCCTAATGTTCTCTTGGTAGAGAAAAGTGTATCTTCATATGCCCAGCAATACCTGTTAGAGAAGGAAATTTCGTTGGTGCTCAATGTGAAAAGGTCATTGCTGGACCAAATAGCCCGTTGCACCGGTGCTGTTGTTTGCCCCTCAGTAGATAGTATTTCTAGTGCTCGGGTGGGGCACTGTGAGCTATTTCGGACTGAGAAAGTGCTGGAGCAACACGAAGCTGGCAACCAGTCAAACAGAAAACCTTCGAGGACATTGATGTACTTTGAAGGGTGTCCTAGGCGCCTAGGTTGCACGGTATGCTTAGTAATTGATTACAGAGTTATATTTTTATGTCAAATTTGAACCTTTGTGGCTAATTAAGAAGTCTGCTAACTTATATTAATTATCTCCTTTCCTCAGCGTATTTGTCATTTGTTCAATTGTTCACTAGTTTTCCGTCCTCTACCTGATCAGACTTTTCTGAAACTTGTGCAGGTTGTGCTGAGGGGAAGTTGTCGAGAGGAGCTAAAGAAGGTTAAGCACGTTATTCAGTACGCTGTATTTGCAGCTTATCACTTGTCATTGGAGACTTCATTCCTTGCGGATGAAGGTGCTTCTCTGCCTATGATTAAACTGAAACAACATGGAATGGTGCGGACGGCATCAGAAAGGAGAATGATTGATGATGGCATTTCCCGAGTAACTCATTCTCCTACAGTTAAAGATGGTCAAGCTTTGATTGATACAGCTGCACACGAAGATGAAAGTACGTCCCCGATGCTAGAGCACGAGGTTTGTGAATCATTGTGTGAGGATTTTGATCCGAGTCAGCTATTCCCATCGTCTGCTGGCATGATATCTTGTGAAGTTGACACTGAGCAATCTGATGCCCTGGATGGAGATTTACCCGATAACTTGTTAATACGATCTTGTTCTTTGAATCAGTTAAATGATCTGCATGAACCCACTATGTCCTTAATTAGAGAAATTCCTGAAACTCCAACTCAGCTGTCGAGAGGGGAAGAAGAAAACCAATTAGTGAACATCCAGGATTTGCCACAAGATGAGAAATTCTATGAAGATGATGTTTCTAGTGAGTATTTCTCTGCCGCGGACTCTCATCAGAGCATATTGGTCTCATTTTCAAGCCGTTGTGTTTTGAAAGAATCAGTATGTGAACGATCAAGACTCTTGCGGATTAAATTCTATGGATCATTTGATAAACCTCTCGGAAGATATTTGAAAGATGATCTTTTCGATCAGGTAGCTCTTTCATAAAATATGCTAATCAACTTTTTCTACTTTTTAAATGCCATGAAATAAGCAGTCTAAAGTTTCTACTTTTCTGTTTCCCATTTCTAAACAGACTTCCAGTTGTAGAACATGTAAGGAGCTGGTTGATGCGCATGTCCTCTGCTATTCTCATCAGAATGGAAATCTTACTATCAATGTTAGACGTCTCCCTTCCATGAAGCTTCCTGGTGAACAAGATGGGAAGATATGGATGTGGCATCGCTGCTTACGATGTGCACATGTAGATGGTGTCCCACCTGCTACTCGTAGAGTAGTTATGTCTGATGCGGCATGGGGGCTGTCTTTTGGAAAATTTCTGGAACTCAGCTTTTCGAATCATGCAACTGCAAATCGTGTTGCATCCTGTGGCCATTCACTTCAGAAAGACTGCCTTCGGTTCTATGGGTAAATGCTGTATAATCTAGAGTTCTCCTAATTCTGTTAAAGCACTAACAGTATTCTGATTTTATTGTTTTTGTAGATTTGGGAACATGGTTGCGTTCTTTAGATATTCTCCCATCAATATACTTACTGTCTTTCTGCCCCCGTCAATGCTTGAGTTCAACAGCCATCCTCAACCGGAGTGGATACGGACAGAAGCAGCTGAGGTGGATGTTAAGAAAAGTTTAAGCTCTTATGCTTTTAGATATGCTAATGCTAAAGCTTATATACTTCCTGTTTGTGCGTTCTACAGCTTATGGGTAAAATGCGGACTATGTATTCGGAGATATCTGGTATGCTCAACCGCATGGAAGAGAAAAGCAGTTTACTTGAACCTGAACAATCCGAAGTCTCTGATCTGCAGAGTCGTATAATGGGATTAAAAGATCAACTCGTGAAGGAAAAGGATGAATACGATGTGAGCATCTGAGTCTTTTGTTCCTGTTTCTTCTGTTTTCCATTTTTAAAGACTGGTACTTGTACTTCTGAAATCCTTGATGATGCTTGTTGAATATGCAATTTGATGGTATCTTCCTCGTCTTGAACAACAGGATGCGCTTCAACCTATTTTTGTGGAGAATCTGCAAAACCAGGGGAGCTTAGATATTCTAGAGCTGAATCGATTGAGACGAGCACTCATGATTGGTTCCCATGCTTGGGATCATCAGCTTTACTTATTAAACTCTCAACTCAAAAAAGCATCTGCCTCCAAAACTGATGATGACAAAGCTTCTCGGAATACGGATATGCAGGATCCTCCAAAGAGTGGCCTTGGACTGCAGGAAGGTACGGGGGACGAAAAAGCCCATTCTGATTCAGAAGCTAATGGGGATAACAAGGATCCGGTAAATGTGCTCTCTCCTGGCTCTTCTCTTTCTGAGAGGATAGATTCGGCATGGTTGGGCTCGTTTCAAAATCTTGAGAAAATAGAGACGGTTGCTTCAACAGAAGGCCTTTCAGCTACTAATTCTCCTCTCCGGAGGCTCGCCAGGCCAATTCGAGTCCAGTCATTTGATTCAGCGATACGGTTTCAAGAACGCATCCGAAAGGGTTTGCCACCATCTTCTTTGTATCTCTCGACCCTCAGATCTTTCCACGCTTCTGGCGAGTATAGGAATATGGTGAGGGATCCTGTTTCTAATGTGATGAGGACTTACTCACAAATGTTGCCGTTAGAAGTACAGAAACTGGATCTTATTGTTGGTTCGGCGCCAACATACATCTCTTCGGCATCTCAGATGGCTGATGGGGCTCGTATGCTGATTCCCCAACGGGGCCTCAACGATATCGTGGTTCCTGTATATGATGATGATCCAGCAAGTGTGGTATCATATGCCCTCAATTCCAAGGAATATAAGGAGTGGGTCGCTAACAAAGGCATTGCTAGTAGTAGTAGTGCCAGCAACTTCAACAATAGAGAGTCCGACCCTTCCCCCTTCTCGACTTGGCGTTCTCTGGGGGCAATGGATGTTGATTACATCCACCACGCTGTGTATGGATCTTCTCAGGATGATAAAAAGTCTCCGCACTTGACCATATCTTTCAGCGACCGCACTTCTGCTTCTTCTACTGCATCTGAAGGTAAGGTGAAGTTCTCTGTGACATGTTATTTTGCAACGCAGTTTGACACTCTGAGAAAGACGTGTTGTCCAAGCGAAGTGGACTTTGTAAGATCCTTGAGCCGGTGTCAGAGATGGTGTGCACAGGGAGGAAAAAGCAATGTTTACTTTGCCAAGTCATTGGATGAGAGGTTCATTATAAAACAAGTTGTCAAAACGGAGCTGGATTCTTTCGAGGATTTTGCACCTGAATACTTCAAATATATGAAGGAGTCGCTCAGTTCCGGGAGCCCCACTTGTCTTGCTAAGATTCTCGGTATCTACCAGGTTGGTCAAATTATATATGCCAATGCTTAGTTAGAGTATGTCAAGTGGAGTACCTAAAGCATGTGAATTATTGATTTGAATGCTACCATGGCTTGCAGGTCTCAATTAAACACTCGAAAGGTGGAAAAGAGACAAAAATGGATTTGATGGTGATGGAGAATCTCTTCTACAACAGAAAAATATCCAGAATCTACGATCTCAAGGGATCTGCGAGGTCACGATACAATCCAAACACATCCGGAACAGACAAAGTTTTGCTAGACATGAATCTGCTTGAGACACTCCGCACAGAACCGATATTCCTGGGAAGCAAAGCCAAGAGAAGCCTTGAGAGAGCTATATGGAACGACACAAACTTCTTAGCTGTAAGTGATTTCATTACTACTACGTCATTTGGTGTGTAAGTTTTGATAATTCTGTTTGCTCATCATTATCTTCTCTTCTGGTTGGCCTTTATATCAGTCTGTCGATGTAATGGACTATTCATTGCTGGTTGGGTTCGATGAAGAGCGGAAGGAGCTGGTTCTCGGCATCATAGACTTCATGAGACAATACACTTGGGACAAACACCTTGAGACTTGGGTTAAAGCCTCAGGCATTTTGGGTGGTCCGAAGAACGCATCTCCGACCATAGTCTCACCAAAACAGTACAAGAGGAGGTTTAGAAAGGCCATGACCACTTATTTTCTCACTGTTCCTGAGCCATGGACGTCTTGAATGAAGGAAGAAACCATATTTCATCATTCTTTTGATTTACTAATCTCTAAATTTGTTATCCAATAAAAGGGAAATTGGTTTAACAGACAAATATATATATATACAGGTTGGGACCTGACTGATTTCTTTTTCTTTTTCTTTTTCTTTTTTCGGTGTGTTATTTGGTTTCTGAGTCTGGAGAATTGTATATTGTAATTATCGGCTAAACTAAAGTCCCCCAAACTGAAAAGAAAAAGATACTCATGATATGCGTTTTCTTCTTGTATCTGTTCTCGTTGTTTCTGTTTCGGTATCTATAGCTCTCCCTTATCCTCATTATTATTTTAACTTAATTGCATGTAAAAAACTAACAAACTCTAAACACCTAAAATCTACATCTCCACATATATATTTAAAAAGAGAAATTTTTTAACATATATTTGATAATAGTTCAACCGGTTCGTATAAAGATGGTGTGAAAAATCGTATATTTATTAATCGATAAAACTTTAATAAAGACAGTGGTTTACGTTATAGTTGATCGAATCTAAGCGATGATCCTCTCATGGAGGATCTTGAAAGTTTTGAACGGTGGTCATTGAGAGCTGTCGTCGCAAGAGTTTATGCGATGATCCTCTTGTGGAGGATCTGGAAAGTTTTGAACCATGGGAACCGCCTTGGCAAGGGTTTCTCGTGTGGTTGCTCTTAGGAGGCGGCGAGGATGAGTATGCTAGGGATTTGTATATCTTTTGATCCCTTTCTCTATGGGTTGTAGTGGCCGTATTTATAAGGCCTCTTGAAACCCTAATTATACTGACGTGTCACTAAGAACCGCCTCTTAAACATCAGCTGCGATGACACGTCATAAGAGTTTGAAGTGTCCGCATCTCATAACTTGTGTTTTCCTTAGGCTTTGAAGTGGTTGGGACGTGTCCTTTCAGAATGGCTATCACGTGACCTTCCATAATGGTGTGACGGTCACAATACTTAATCTACTATATAAAAGAGAAGGACATTTTCCATGGCAAGGACGAGTGTCTCATTCTGAGAATGACACATGTCCTCATTTGACATTAATGATAGTTTAATTAATTCATAAAAATTAAATAAATGAACCAAAACATATATTTATATATTTCCTACAATCTATAATTCATAACATCATTTTAAACCCATCTCCATACGACTCTATAATAACTTGACAATTTCTTTAAATGAAACTATAGTAATTTGGTTTTAAATATATACTAATTAACAACAATATGACATGACCATATGACGTGACGATAACCAAAACTTCATCCAAAATAATTCATATAAATATCACAAAATAAAAGCTTCTACTATATAAAAGAGAATGACACTCTTCATGGCAATGACAAGTGGCTCATTCTGAGGATGACACATGTCCTCATTTGACATTATTGATAGTTTAATTAATTCATTAAAATTAAATAAATGAACCAAAACATTATATATATATATATTCTACAATAAGTAATTCATAACATCATTTTAAACCCATCTCCATATGACTCTATAATAAGTTAACAATTTTTTTAAATAAAACTGTAGTAAATTGGTTTTAAATATATACTAATTAACAACAATATGACATGACAATATGACGTGACGATAACCAAAACCCCACCCAAAATAATTCATGTAAAAATCACAAAATAAAAAATTTATTTAAATAAAATTAAATGTTTTCTGTCTAATTAAAAATATACTCACTCACAATCATATTAGATGAGAACCAATTACGATGTTCAATTATTAAAAGAAAAATTCACAGTGTATTCATGCTTGTAATGTGGTTTCCCGAGCCTACAATATGGCTTGATAATTTCAAATTTGGTTAGTTTTCTTTCACTTAAAAAATATGGTATGTAACAACATTTTAGGGATTATCAAGTTTTATGTTTTATGACATTAATATGGTTACTTGTGTGAGTTAAATAATATGGACTTCTCACCCCATGGTTTAGGGTGTTTCAGGCGCGCATGAGCTGCATCAGTCACCAACCTTATTGGGAACTTCTTCATGTAACCGTTCTTAGAATTATGTTCATTTGGTACTACATATACTTTAGATATATCTCTTGATGCTCGATTCGAGGAAAACAAGTTTCCCTCTATACATTTTTTTTTGAAAAACAAATTTAAAGCTTAAAAAAATCAAGAAATGTCTTCTAAAAAATGTATTTTGATATTTGCTTATTTAATGAGAAAAATGGTATGTCGATGAGTGGATTGTATATAGTAAAAATATTGATTCTTATTTTTGTTTTCTATATAGATAAATAATGTTCGTGAAAAAGATCAAGTGAGCTATCTAGCTATAAATATTGATATCTTTATATCTTTGAAAAATTTAAACAAATAATGTGCCCCCATGACATGTGTAGATCCACCATTTACAGGACTGTTCTTTCTTATTGAAAGGATGAAGTATTGGCTTTAATAGTCTTTTAAACCTAATTGATTTTCTTTGAGTTTGTTTGATAAGATAGCCAGATGAAATTTGATTATCCGCATCTCAAATCAGAGACTATATTTTTCTTCTCAAATTTCATAATAATACTCTATTTGTCACTCACACTCACAACTTACTGAAGTCTGTTGGTTTGAAGTGTTATTCTCACAACTATTTTTCTTTGTAATATAGTGAAACTATCAAAGATTAAAACATTGTGAAAAATATATATCATTGTTGTGAAATACGACTATCAATTTGTTCTTATATTATCTACAAATAGGAGACACCTTAAATATTAAAACAAAACATCACTAAATATTATAAAAGAATCTATAACGAAATAAAATCCGTACGTAGTGCGGACACCTAGTTTGTTATTATTTGGCACTGGTCGACGTGGACTTAATTCTCTTAAATTCCATATTGGTATTTTTGGAACTACTGCTTCAAAATGTGGTATTTTTTAGAATTTCCCTATATTAAATGTATTCATGTGTTCATTTATTTTATTTTATTATATCGTGTGATATTATTAATAGTGAAAGTAAAAGCCTCATCAAGAATACAATCAAAACATATGAAACAAAAGCATAAAATCAAAATATGGAGAAACAACCTCTCCACTAAGATCGAGTATAAACTCGAGATTATAACATCACAACTTTTAAATAAAGAGTCTCTAGTTACTGCAAACCGCTTCTCGATTCAATCTATCGCGGGGCCAAGAAGGTCCACCTAAAACTAGGTAGGAGTAAAACCTTCCCTCTCGTGTAACTAACGCTGGAGAGGAGAAAAAATTTCCTCTCTCATACTTCTCTGTGCCTTCTCTCTAGAACAGATTTTGGTGATTTCCGGTGGCTGGCGACGGCGACTCCCTCAGCGTCGTCGCCGGTCTCTCTCTCTTTATTTTCCTGTTCGTTTTCTCCTTTCTTTAGCTCACGAAATCAACTTATGCTTAGATCTCGTGAGGAGACTTTGTTGATTGTTTGATCTTGACCATCAATCCTTAGATCGGTAGTTGCATGGCTTCTAGTAGGGTGATTTGTTCAATTCCCTTAGTTTCTATGCTTCTTATCTTGATCTCTCTCTCAGAGATCTAACCTTTTGGGGTCCTTGTTAAGTGATTTGTTTCTAATAGTGTTTTGATTGTCATGAATATGTTCTTTGTCTTGCATGCATCTCCGTTGGCCACTTCACAGAGATACCTTGTTCTTCCCGGGTTCAAGCAGGAGCCTTTCGTAACGGCGTTTAAGTGCTACTTGGGAGAGAACGCTCCACATCTTTGGCTTGGACTAGCTCTGTTTCTGGCATTGGTTATTGGACGTCTCTTTAGGTTTGACCATCCGGCTTTTAGAGTTTAGGAGTTCATAGATCGAAGAAATTTTCATTGGTTAAGGAATAGTGCTCATTCTTCATAGGTTTCTCTGTATTTGGTTTCCGGTATTTGTGTGGTAGTATAAAGATCATTCTCATGATTGTTTAAATCTATTAGATCTTTGTTGTTCTTAACGTTTGTAAGTTGATGATCGGTTGTTGTTTTCCCTTAAACTCCCTTTGTTAAGGGCACTAGACTCAGTGTATCCCATTCTCTATAGTTCTCTTTTTTTCTCTTTAATATATGTTTTAGTTGAAAAAAAAAAATTAACGCAGGAGGAAATGTCATATACAATGATATTGGACTTAGGCTTAAAATTGTGGAATAGTACATATTCGAATGAGGTCGATAATGCAAGAATGTTGTGCACTAATGCTCATGTGTTCATTTAATTTATGATAATTTATATTTATTGTCATTTATAATAATTTTGTATAAATGAAATTAATAAAATAAGTGCAATAAACATATCATTTTGGATGTAAATAAATCTTAATTGATATAATATATTTTTTATACGTAAACGTAACTTTGGATTACGGAAGAGTTTATATAAGATGTATCAATCAAAATAAAATTAAACTTTATGTAAATTTGAATTTCATGTATCTCAAAACTTTTTATTAATGAAGCATATAGTTTTTTTTGCAATAGTATATATAAATAGTAGATCGATGGAAATTAACATAAATATTGTGCATATACTTCATAAGTTATTTTAACAACTTTATTTTACCACTATTTGAAATATGTAAACCAAATAATGGTAAGTAATCAAAATATTAGAAGTAAATGAAAAATAAGGCTGCAACTGGTTGAAAATAAATGAAATAAGTTTAAACGTAATTAGTGGAAACTGCGAGTGGAGTAATAGTCTTTTCTACCTATTTTTTCTCTAATTGTTTTTTTAGAATACCAAAATCTAGTGTAATCAAGTATTTTTATCAGTTATTTTGTAGTACCTATGTAAATTTAGAGGAATACAATTTTTAAGCAAATGGTAAATTTATAGAGGAATTAGTGGAATGAACAATTATTCTCAATTTTTTTCCTCTAACTTGTCATCTAGTTGCATCATATGTTCCAAATGACCAAAAACTAAAAACATTCCACGAGGATATTAAACTTTCGTGAAAATATATACAATCTTTAAAATTTTGGACATCTGCTGAAAAGTAATTTCTTTTATATATATTTTATGGGGAAACTATTAATGAAAATATATAATATCACAAATTAATTTTATTAAGAAAAAATTGGTGAATATGGTAGTTTTTGAGTTTATAATTTGCTAATAGGGTAGTTTTTAAGTTCTTTACTGAATCGGTAGTTTTACTCTAAAAATATGATTCTCTTAGCCTCTAATTAATATTAATAATTTTCGGTTCAAGGGACAAACTAAACCGATCATAAGTAATTCAAACCAGTCACTAAATAAAATTTATTAAAACCAAAATTTGGAATTGGAAATATAATCAAACAAAAAAAAAGAGCAAAAAACGTTTTTCCAATTCATCTAGGGTTCTTCCAATCAATTATCTCCTCTCATCCAATTGAGTTTGTTTTGTGAAATTTCACCCTCATCCAAAACCCGTAGATCTCCATGAAAACAAAATCTAATGTTCACATATTAATTCTCTTTATTCAATGATAGAAACAACGCAAGCACCTGATTATCTGAGAGTACAACCCATTTTTTTGCTTCTGAAAATCCTCTTGCAAAGTCATCTGCTACCTAATACGTCGTTTCATCGATTTTGAAAATCATATGTCATCCACCATCCAGTTTGATGATCATCCACCATCCACCGTCCAATTCCACTATCTATTTTGATAATCATCTGTCATCCACCATCCACTCTGAAAAACATCCACCGTCCAATACAACGATGCATTTTGAAAGTCATCTATCATTCACCATCCAATTTGATGACCATCCACCATCCACAATCCAACATCACCATCCATTTTGATAATCATCTATCATCCACCATCCAGTTTAATGATCATCCACCATTCACCGTTAAACTAGTAGTTTTGTCAACTTGGGCGTAGAGAGAAATCAGATATGAATTTTATGAATATTTTTTTCTATTTTGTACGCCTTAATCAATCTATTAATTAATCAAATCCTAGATATATGATAAACCAAAATATATGTACTAAACCAAAATGTTTTAACACCTTTTAATTAATTGGGCATAATGGATATTTAAATAGGAAAAATTAGTGAAACTACCTAAAAACTAATTATAAACTTAAAACCTAAAAACTAATTATAAACTCAAACCTACCCTATTACCAAAAATTCTCTTTATTTTAATATGCTATATGTCACAAAATAGATCCATATTTTTAAAAATATTATGAGAAATATTTGATAAAAATTTTAAATAAAATATGAAAACCACGAATGTGAAATAATCTTTTTTATTTATATATAAAAAATAAAATATTGAAAAGATACACATAAAACTTAAAAAGCGTGTAGTACTAAATCCGCACAACGCAGGGATCGGTTTCTAGTAGAAACACTAGAAAGAAGGTGAGGATGTGACTAGAATTATTAAGAAAATTATATGGATGGTATATATATAATACTCTATCTACATCCATCTGCTGAACAACGATATGTACTCAAATTATACTATATGCATAATTAGGAAATATTCAGTTTATAAGTAAATTAAATGCTAAATCTATCAATAAATAACTGTCAACCGCAATTACTACACTAATGGAATCCTACAAGTAGGACACGTAGAGGAATTCCATTGCCTAATACAATGCAAATGAATACCGTGTCCACACATTGTATTAGCCAAAGGAATATCACTCTCAAAAGGATCAAAATAGATGGTGCATTCACCTTCCCATAGATGAATGCAAAAACATGTTTTACAATAGGCGCTACTATAGGAACTCCTAGAAGCTCATTCACGCCTGATCCCATATCAGGTGTGTTCATTGTATTAGTTTGCATTATATCCCTAATAATTGAGAATAAATTGAGACCTAAAAGTAATAGTAAAACCGATGCACTAATGACACAACCTAGAACTAGGAATGCTTGGTTTGCAGGTTCACTACTCTTGCTTGCTGGTGACATCTTAAAAAAAAAAAAAACGATCTCTAAAAGTCGAAAAGAAACGATCTAGATTTTTTGTAATGACACTTGTTACAAATACTTTTGAAAAAAATCATGAATTCTAAATTTTCATTATCTCGGAATTGTTTGACATAAATAGAAATTTACTTTTAAAATTGTAAAGCACAAAATCACATGACAAATTTTGATTATTTAGGTGATTTGTGCTTTAGTATACAAATGATAATTATTGTACAGTTGACAAAACGTAATCTTATAAAAATAGAAAATGTAATAAGCAGAACATAAGAAAAATATGAGAAAATAATAAACAAAAAAGCACAAAAAATAAGCAAAACATAAGCAGAAATATAAAAAATATAAGAAAAATAAATAAACTAAAAGAATTTAATGAAATATTACAAGAACACTAAACCCTTCTCGCCAATTTCTCAGTCCCTTAACTGACCCTACCGTATATACGGTATATACTGTTTTGAGAAAAAAAAATATAATACATATATATATATATATATATAAATTATATTGATGCATATATATATATATATATATAAATTATATTGATGCATATGTTTATAACTGAACTCAATATTAACTAATGAATTAAAATCCACTTTTATAATCAGTAAAACGTATAATGATTGCTAAATTAGAATAACAAAAATCATTTGTATAAGACAATATGTTATTCTTTGAGTTTTGGGGTTTCTTTATTTATTTTTTGTATTTTAAAAATTATAAATAATTAAAAAGATCAATACGTATATATAGCTACCGTACAAATGTCTCCATATATGGCGTATAATCAGCCGTATTGTTCAAAATATATGTTCTTACTGTATAATAGAAATACAATACAATGCTTTATTGTATATCATATAAACATAAACGGCTTGTACGGCCGTGTTTTAGTACAATGGTTAAAACATATATATAATATTAGAACTTGTTAAAACATATATATAAACAGGGCCGAGTCCATGAAGTAAAATTGGAAACTTTGGTGTATGGCCAGTTTTTAAAAGAAATTATATAGGCCTTTATATATATATATATAAGGAATATATATATAGAATACAATGATAAATATTAGATCATAAATAAATTATAGATAAGATTTAGAAGCTAGATTAAAAAATATTAGGGAAAGAATTCATTCATCGTCATAAAGTTATTTTCATTGCCGCAAAGCTTAAGTTCATTTTATGCATTGTTTGTAAATAATGAACATAAATAATAATTATTTTTATGTAAAATAATTTTATTATTTATTTCGTTTTTAAGAAATTTTGAGTTGAGATTTTAATTGAAACCAAAAGCTTTAAGGTATATTTTAAAAAATTCTAAGATTTATTATTTTTAATATAAAATTAGATCATTTAGAATTGCCTATGGTCTTTGGAATTCTGGAACGGCTCTGTATATAAATTAAGCATTCTCAAACAAGAAAGAATCTCAAAATTATATAACACAACTGCAAAATCTCGTCTCTACGATGTAAATTTGTTACTTTCTTCAAAACCATGTAAAGTTTTTCAATCTAATCTCTTTATAAATCAAAGTTGATAGTCTCTCGGTACAAATTAAATACAGATCAAGTGAAATGGAATTACCTTGTCTTTACCAATAATAGTGAAAATTGCAGGTTAGGAAAACCATATTGCTTGGCTCTTGTGCTGGACATTTGTTGTGTACTTGATTCTAAGTTAGTGTTCTTATTGGTGTTTCTACGTTAAACTGTTCTAATACCTTCGCAGCATTTTTTATTTGGCGTTGGATCGATTATGATAGTCTGGACATCTTTGATGCTGTCTATGTGGGGAAGCTTTGTATCAAAACTGTAATGATCATGTATTAAGGTTGACGATTTTGTCAAAACATAGTTTAACTTTTTATATTTAACCTCTTTTAATGCAGGCAATAAACGATGAATATGAGGAAGATGGTGAGGCTGCAGACTCGTTAGTTTTGTTTAAAGTGACTACAAAATCAAGATGGATTTCGAAGGGACCATGCTCATCTACTATATAAAAGAAGAACGGCACTATGATACAAATTTTTTTAACCTATGTATTCTAACTGCAAGTGCACAACAAATCAGTTATAGTATTTAAGGATCGAATCCACAAAAACCAATTAACTGGTTAACTAATTTCTCTATTCTAATTCAAACTAGGAAAAATGATTTTTTAATTCAAATATTTAAATCAAGTAACTAGCAAGTTATGAGGGATTTTAAATCACTTAAAGCAAGATTAGGCATTGGAAATTTTGGAGAAGAATTCAATCTGTCGCAAAACACAGACGAGTATCGATCGACACCTATAGGGAAAAGTCGGCAAGTCTATTGCATATGTTGTCGTCTTGACCAAATCTATCGAGTATGTTAGTAGATTCATTAAAGTTTATTGTCGAGTGAGTATGCACGTCATTTCCAGATTAGTGCATCAAATTTGGAATGTAAAAAGAGAACCTATACCAAAGAGAAAATTTCCTATGTACCAAAGAGAAAGTTTCGTACGGAAGAAATTTCCTATGGGTATTAGGGATTTATGATGAGAAATTTCCTATGGGTATTAGGAAAAATGAGTTTTCCGAACGAAACTAACCTATACCAAAGAGAAAATTTCAAGGTAACTAAAAAGTATCAATAAAGCAATTTAGAGTCGGAACGATGTTGGGGTTCGGGAAGAGTTAACTTCAGATTCTCCATTCTTGTTACTTTCATGCACTCTTTCCCTGCCAAAACCCCACTTTCCCTTGACTGAAAAGTGTCTTGGGAAATATTAGAAAAACACTTTATCACTCTTTTTCTAATATACCATAAAATCCAAGAAAAAATAGTGTATGGGATATCTTGTGAAAAAGGGATAGATTTCAAAATGCAAAATACAAAATTACAAATCTCCTCATTTGTATTTAGGAAATTCCTTCCCTAGATTTTGTTTTATGGTGTTTATTTTTACAGTTGATACAAAGACTCAAATGTGAGACTCATGCATAAATCTGGATAGTTCGGGTTTTAGATTGTTTCTTCACTAGAAGTTTTTTTTTCTTTCTAAATTCTATGAACCTGAATGTTAGCTTCTTTTCTGACAAAAGGAAAAATGAAAGAACAGATCAATTGTTTATATTAAGAAAGGACTAGAAGTTTGTTTATCAAGTTGGAGCAAGCACATCGATCCGTTTCCTAGTGACCAATCGTAACTAAAGAAGCAAGAAACGTGGCTTGAGAAACGGATCCGTGTATACATGAGAACAAAACAAAACCTAAAAAGAATTGATCACGTCATGTATTTTGACACCTTCTTCACCAATCCCAAAGCTTCTTGCTCCATTTCGAAGCAAATGTTGTCTCTGATGAACCAAACCAGTTGGGATGTTGAGGAGACAAAGTGATGTGATCTTGTTGTAGAAATCAGCACCACTCTCACTCTCTTGCCTCAGTTTCTCCAATTTCCACCTTGGTAACTTCAGCGTCACGCTACTCTTCACTTCTCTTTCCTCAATCTCCTCGATCTTCTTCATTACCGAGAGGTCAGAAGATGATCTACGAGTCAGCTTCAGATTCTCCAACCTCTCCTTCGCACCCATCTGGATGCCCGACCGAACCCTTCTTGGATCTCTCTCTTTCCATGTTCTGCCATGTCGGTTTTAATGATGATTACTCGAAAAACATTATAACAGCTTTCAAAACTTATACTAGACAAGATCATGAAATTGAGGAATTACCTGGGAAGTACCACCATGAAATAAACCCTTTTGGATTCCAAGTATTGGTTACGATCCAAAGGCTTTGCTCTGATTCCGAAATGCTTCACAGATTCGGATTCCAAGAGAACGTGACCCGGGTAATCTTTAACCACCGTACAAGCTTTCACCGGAGTTTTCAGCTTGAAACTCTCGCCGTTGATCTTCATGATTTTCACAGTTTTCTTGCTTCCCAAGCTATTACCCATTAGAGAAATATGATCTAGGGTTACTAAAAATGTTTTTATCTTTATAAGTCTCACAAAAGAGATGGAAAACAAAAAAGAAGTTTGTGGGTTGGTATCTATTAAGAGCTCAGTAGTTCAAGGTGGGTGCTGCGTTAGATCAGATGATTATAGATTTTTCGATTTATGGTTGGTTGCTGATGATAGTGAACACTTATCTTGGTCAACAAAATGCCAAATCTTTCAATTATAAAAAATACAATGGGAAGACAAAGTTACGTCAAATTTCGCTATCGCTCTTGAAAAATAAAAACCCAATAACAACCCGAAAATCATGTTTTCATTTTATAATAAATTTTGAAATGGATATATTTGTACTGTTCTTCACTTACAGACCATAGTTTATGTGCAAAAGGGATTTGTTATGTTTCCTGGAAAATGACCCTTGCGTTAATCACTCCGAATAATCTGCAAAGTCTCGTTGGTGAACCATATATTTCCAGAGACATGTGAATATTTATTGACTTTTAATGAATTGCTTGTTTTGCCAGGAACAGTAACTACTGCACGTGAAACCAATCCAGTGAACAAAAACAATGAAGCTAAACCAAAGAGTCAAAAGACGTAGAATTATCATAGTCATAATCATAGATTCATAATCTTATGAAAAGTTGAATTAATAATTTGTTTTTTACAAAAATAACAAATAAATACGTACAAGGTGAGTAAAAAGAGTTCGATTCTCGTAACTCTTTTTAACCTTCACCTTCTCAAATCTTCCAAAAACTCAAAAATCATCACATCAAAGAAACAAGCCAGCAAAATTAAAACAGAGCTTTTTCTGGTAGTAAGTTAAATCCGAACATTTATTGTTAAGAGCTATTTAAAAGTAGCTTTTGAGATGATTTACGGAGAAGCTCTAGCAAAGAATTAGCTTTTCGTTTAGCTCTCTCTGTACCGTTTCTTGATAGTTCCATCAGCGGAACAACGGCTCCAAGTTTACCAATTGAGATTAGTCTTTCAGTATCTCTCTTGCAAAGAGAAAGCAATATCGCTGCTGCGTTCTCTCTGTTTCTTGGTTGACCCTTTTGGAGAAATTCTATCAATGGTGGTATCGCCTTCGCCCTCAGAATCGCGGTTTTAGCATCTTGGTTATTGGCTAGAACCGAGAGTATGGTCAAAGCTTCATCGACCAACTTGTTGCTCGAGTCTGTCAGCCTTTTCACCAATGGGTTCACAATACCAGCTCTAACCGCTCTGCCTTTGTTTCCCTGATAGATACACAAGTTGAACAGAGCCGTAGCAGCGTCTTTCTTCCCTCTCGGGCTTCCGTTCTCAAGCAGATGCACTAAGGCTGGTATTGCACCTGATGCACCTATTATGATCTTGTTCTCATCAGCTAATGAAAGGCTAAAGAGGGTAGCTGCAGCGTTTTCTTTAGCTTCCATGGTTCCTGCTCTGAGGACTTGCACTATAGATGTGACTGCTCCTGCAAGCATGATCAGTTCTTTGTTGTTTTCATATATGGAGAGGTTTAGAATGCAAGTGACAGCGTTTTCCTGCGTTTCAGCATCGTCTGAAGTCAAAAGGTTAACCAAAACAGGAATGGCTCCTGCTTCTGCAATCAGAATCCGGTTGTCCGTGCTCCGTTTTGACAGAGAACGAATTTCAGAAAGAGCAGTCTTCCGGTCTTCGACAGATGATCGGGTAGAGAGCTTGCGAACCAATGCTCGGATCGCTGACATGTCTCCACTCAGATCACGGAAAGACCCATCCCGGTTTTTGGTCTTACCGTTAATATAACCACCTGGCTGCTCAATGTTGTGCCTGGTACACCACTGAGCGATAAGGTTTCTGAGGACGTAGTTTGGAGTAAGAGTAAAGTTTTCAAGCTTCTGCTGGGTCTTTGGGCATCTCAGATGTCCACAGTCTATCCATCTTTGTATGTATGACCTCTCATATGTCTGTCAATGAAGAGGGAAGATCATTTGTTAAGGTTTGGATTCAACAAGCAAGCATAATATGTGATGTTCTGATATTTCAAATCAAACCTGTCCTGTGGCAACAATAACAGGATCCTTCATCAGTTCCAGCGATATTGGACAAAGAAAATCCTCTGGGATAGTGAGTTCCTCTGATTTCTTCGAGTCATTATAGTTCTTTGTAACTGCTTTCTCTAATCTCTCTTCATCAGCATCCTTTGACAAAAAGAAGGCCAGGGAAATGGAAGAGCTGTTTGGACGAGGTGATTCAAATTTCTTCTTATCTGATAACGGAATGTTGGAATGCACTGTTTCTGGAATACTTTCCAACTTGTCAGTAACTTTGCTCTTGGCATCTTTCTCCACTGGCTCCGATAGAGCATTTGAGAACTTGTTTGAATTCAGAGACCCATATCTCTGCATCGCTCTTCTCAACTGTGATCTTGCTAGTTCCACCTGATTACAAGCAAGGAAGCTAAGAAGCAGGTCCAAGGACATAACAAGTCTGCATAGTTTAGTGGATGAAATGTACCTGTTCACGGATTTCATCAGAGATGTCGTAACGATCATAAGGCAAATTCCCTAATGCTTTCTCTACTTTCCACGTAACGCATTGGAACTGAAATGATATTCTCTTGGCAGCCCCATCCTTCAATCAAGAGATGGAGACAAGTGTCAACAACAGTAGCTTTTCAATCTAAAAACATATCACGTTACAAAATTCGAACATTTCAAATCAGAATGTGCAATAGAATCAGTGCTTACAGAGGATTCGCGAGCTTGGAAGCTAGTAGCTGTAGACAAAAGACGCTTGGAGGCTTGAAGACCGACGACAAGATCAGACCACCAATCACATTCACTACAAACCAGAGATGACGAAGCATCTGATTTCAACCGCGGAGAATCTCTAATCTCCTCAACCAAATTCGTCAACAGACAAACTCGCCGACCGAGATCCGCACAATCCTTCTTAAACACTCCCGTATTGCTCTGAATCTGACTGATTTCACTGATGAGGCTGAGCAGAGACACGGGAGATACGGTTTCTCCGGCCATTACGCCGTCGCATACGGCCGGTTTAGAGTTCTGAGTTGGGATTGGAATGGGACTCGCTCTCTCGCTCTGACTCAGACGCGCCTCTGTGTAGCTTTTTATGTATCCAACGAGCCCATGTGGATGTCGCCAAAAGAAACAAGACAAGTCGCTATTACGACACCCTTCTTTTTTTTTTTTTTTACTTGGTCCAAAGTCTAAATATGGTTTTTATACTTTTATTCTACATTTTAATATAAAAAAAACAGTTAAAGCAAAATATTATCTACTTAATTTGACTATTTTTTAACAGGTTTAGATTTCATTTAGTTGTGACATAGCAAATATGTTTTCTTATATATATATATATATATATATTTGGATTTTCAACAAATTATAAAGGTTTTTTTAATCGTTTTTTACAAATTATGAGGAATTATTACATAATTTATTATTCTCTTCTATTGTTGTATCTGTTTTTTCTTTTTAATATGGTTTGTACATCTCTTTTGTATAGAACTCTTATAAGTTTAATATATTATTCAATGAAAAAGAAAATGTTCACAAAAAGGAACACCTTTATGGGAAATGTTCGCTTCTTTGGGCTCTATGAATTTTAGGTGACTTTCAAAGTATTTTTAATATCATTTTATACTAGTATATACAGTATCAAATTGAGTAATAAAATAATGATACAAGACAACATCCTACATAATTGAGACCGAGATTCGCGGTGGGAGTAGTAGAGGTTGAAGAACCGAAGAGGATACAGTTGTCGTTCTCAATTATTATTATGATTCTGCAACCAAACTTTATGATTATGAAACGAACCATACTTTTTAATTCGGAAAAATGCACTTTCGTATTTATTTAAGGAAATGGTTTGTTGCGTGCTTGGTTGTAATTTGTAAACATGATGACCTTATAGTATTTGTGGGTTTTTAATTTTATTTGTGGTGATCTAACGAATAAAAGGAAGAGAATCAGCCAACGATATGTATGATTTTTAACAAGATAAAAAGTATGTCACCATTTAGATTCGAACCCAACATAATGCAAAATTGTTGTTGACCAAAAAAAAAAAAAATCAAAAAGTAGAATATCATTTTTTATGAAACAAAAATAAAATTTTAAAAATCAATATTTGTAAAACGTATATGAGAAGCAAGCAAGATAAATTTTGATTCCTTGTCATGGAATGTATTGAGATGTCTTTCTTGAAATATGATCTGGCTCACACTAAATCAAAACGTGAGTCTTTTTTTTTTTTTATCACTTTGTAATCATAACTTTATTCTTTGACTTTTTATTTTTGTTTTTTAAATAACTTTTTATGTGTAATTATAAATTATTTCAATATAATTAAGAACCAATAACTCAATTGGTAAAAATTTTATACAAAATCTAGGAGTTGCAGATACAAATGACTCTTGGGATGAGATTATATAACATACTTCAATATTGATTTGTTACTTTAAGAAATCTATTCTTTTTTTCTTCTTAAATATGCGGCTAATTTTTAAGATATACGGCTAATTTTTCAATACTGATTTTTAGATATGCGGCTAATTTTATTATTATTATTTTATTTTCTGTCGTGTCTGCAAATATAATCTCAATTACATATGATTTTTAATCCTATCAAATAAATATTTTACAGTGCAATTTTTTCCATAACACATGGTACATGTCAAATGAATACCTCTTACGTATAACCACTTCACAGTGCAACTTTCTCTATAACATACAAATCCACTACGAACGGTCTTACATGCACCACACTTGTGATGAATGATACACAAAATTTTACCCTATGTATTTCTAACTGCAAGTGCACAACAAATATCAATTATAATACTTAAGGATCGAATCCACGAAGACCGAATAACTAACAAACTAATTTATATAAATTCTAAATTTAAGCAAGGATGATGATTTTGAGTTTAACTAGCTAAAGCATTGGTGTGGTGTCGATCGACACCCGCCAGACAAAATTTATAAAAACCCTAACTCTAGAACATGAACAATGCAAACAAGCAATCCAACTCTCGCTGAGATTAACTATCTTATTTTAAACTCTAGAAAGATCAAATCTCTCTGAGAAATCCTATAAAATTTAAACTAGCATTAACAAACCGATTCAAGTGTTCAATAACCATTCTAAACCAAATCTCTTTGAGAAAAGATAGCTAGAGCTCTTAAGATTGATTATAGCAACTTATTAGCACTCTCATGCATAATAAATTTCCTATGATCTATACTCTAGATGATCAAGCTAAAGTGTAGCAATAAGAAAAATCTAAGAGAATAGTTAATTAATGGTTCATAAATAAGCTAAGGTTAACAAAAAATCATTTTAATCTAAGAACCCTAAACCTAACTAATAAATTACTCGGACATGGCCAAGCAATTCGTCATGCAATAATTGAATGAAAGCAATAATAATCAATACAAAGGGTTTAAGAAATCTTCTCCCCAAAACTCTCTCTAAAATAGAATAATGCATAAGCCTAAACAATGGTTGTATAAAAGTATATATATGGGTCTTGGACGGATTTTAGATTTAGGAAATTAACATAAAAGAATTGGTAAGAATATTCATCTTGAGATTTTTGCAAATATAGGAAATATTCGTCTGGTGTCGATCGACATCAGAGTGGTGTCGATCGACACCTTCCTCTGTTTTTGGCATTTTTATTCGTTTCCTTTCTCGTCTCCTCAAGCTTTCATTTTTTGCTCCGTAATTCTTCTAAATCATTCCAAAGCTCCAAAACTCGTCCGTGTACCTAAAATGACTCACTTAGACTCTAATAATAATATATAGACTCTAAAATA
>OVAP01000463.1:0-28724 GCA_900406295.1 Aurinia saxatilis
TCATTGAAGAACCTCGAACAAATAGTGGTTGTGTGATTTTACCCACACAAGGTTTTAGGGTTTAGTTTATAATGATTTTATATAAAGTTTTTTTGGTGTTTAAGATTTCAAATATACTCATTAACGATAAATTTTCGCGTATGTTGTCGGCAAACAAAAACTTTGAACTGGACAACCTAAAGAATTGGCCAGTTAATAAATATTGTAATCACATATTTATTTATATTTGTTTTGTAGGTAGGTGAAACAAAACAACGTTACTTACTTACTTATATCATTTTTTTGCATATGTTATTATTTTGCAAAAACTCTTTTAAAATTAAAGTGTTTGGACTAGAAGATCATATATAAAAAAGAAAAAATAGCTAAAGTCATGAATTATTTGGATTTCCTCTATAAAATATAACTAAAGTCATGAATTATTCAGAATCCCCGTGCGGGAGCTAAAGTCATGAATTATTCGGGTTCTCCGCGCGGGGAATTACTGTGTTTATTTGTTAATTTCCGCATACCATATGGTCACAACAAAAATAGTATTAGCCCTGTCTAATGTATATAACTATAATAATAAATAACATATGATCATTAAATGGTTATAAGAAATATATAAATATAGTCATGTTATTTTGCTCTACAATACTTTTCTACACAAATGTTTACATCTTCTCTTTTTTTTTTTTTTGCTACAAAAATTTACTGCGATTCCGAGCTCCATTTATCAATCTTCCATTGTGAGAGTCGCCCGAGTTTTATCAATCTTCCACTATGAGAGTCGCCCGAGTTTTATCAATCTCCCATTTTTTAAGATTTAGAGTTCATTTATGGAACCATGGTTTAAAATTTAATGTTTAGATTTAAGTGATTTCTTATAAATATTTTTTGGTGTTTAAGATTTTAGGGTTTAAGGTTTTAACCCTAAACCCTATATCCTAAACCCTAAAACCCATAAAACATTAAAAGACATTTTTAAAAATATTTAAAATGGTAATTTACTATAAAAATGTAAAAAGCAAAATGGTATTTTAGGATTTAGAGTTCGTTTAGGGTTATAGAGTTTAGGGTTAAAACCTTATGGAGTTAGAGTTTAGTGTTATTTGGGTTTAAGATTTAAGGTTTTAGGGTTCAGATTTTAGTGATTTTGAATAGAAACCCCAAACCCTATATCCTAAACCCTAAAACCCAAAAACATAATAAAGACATTTTTAAAATATTTAAAATGGTAATTTAATTTTAAAATTTATAAACAAAAAGATAGTCTTTTTGAAAGAAAAAAAAACTACACCAAAAATGGTTTTTTTGAAATTCTCCCGTATCTTTGTGCTTTAGATTTGTTTATTTGTTAATTTACAATACCATTTTTCACCACATCTTTCAAAATATTCAAATTGATGTGGTTTCACGCGGTTAAGAAACTCATGTATGTTGATTTCCCATATAAAGTAAAATGGGATTTGACATGTCGAGTGATTGGTCGTATCACTTTCGTGCCAAATGAGTGTGGACAAATTTACCATCTAATAATGTTGTTCAATATCGTGAGAGGTCCTACGATTTTTGAAGAAATCCTAACAATTGTTGGGAGAAATTTTCTTAAAAACGAATGTTATGCACTAGGCTTTGAGTAACTTTTGGCTATTTAGTTTTTATGTCGATATTTACATTGATTTAGTTTAAGTTGAGTGTTTATCTAATGTTAAAACGTTTAAATTTCAACTAATTTTAAATAAGTATCCTGCGGTTTAGCGTGGGGCACCACATAAGAAACATAATCATATAATTAGGGTATTTTGAAACTAATTTTAAGAGAAATTACCCAGAATAACACATAATTATAATAAAACTACTAGAATAATATACTCAAGGTGGAGTATACTAGAATAACACAAATGTTTTGCCAAAAGACATAATACCCTTTTTGAATACAATAATTACAAATATGCCATTTTGACTAGAATAACACAAATGTTTTGTCAAAAGACATAATTTTGATGTTTTAATAATATAAATAATTACATTAAAACTCCAAAATATATCTACTATTTACTTTTTGAATTTAATAATTACAATATATATTTTGAATCTATTTTGATATATATATATATATATATATATATTAATTAGTTTTTGCCATCTAAAGAATATATCTAATTTAAATTTTGAATTATTGTTAGATTATTTAAATTATCAAAATTATTAAATATCAAAATTATTAACTCCAAAACCTTCCCTCATCTTTGTCATCGTCTTCATCGTCGAAAATATCATCTCTTTCACGTTTTCTCGATCTTCCACCACTAATAACATCATCATCTTCACAACTTTCACTAACCTCTTTCTCGTTAAATTTCACACAAAGACGAATTGGATCTGATTTCCATTGGAGGATGAACTCATGAAATTGTCTAGAGTTTCCAAAAAAGACTGGAGGTGTATCTCTTGGTAGTTTCGGCATCCTCTTCTTATGGAACATATAACTCAACGAAACTTCATATCGTTTCTTCTCCATCTCGTAATCTTTGTGGACGCTCCTTAGTACATCATCAAACCTAGTTGTATCATTCACCGCGAGAATCTTACAACCTTTTTCCGGATCAGCCACAAATAACCATATGTTCTTCTCGAATATCCATGAACCACATACAAGAACAAGTTGGTCCATGGAAGAAAAATATTTGGTTTGGATCTCTGTACTAAAAAGAGGAGACTTGATGGAAAAGAAAGAGTAGATTCGGTTTAGACAATGACGAAGTGGAGAAGACTATGAAGAAATCAGAGAAGAAGCCATGATAGAGAAAAGAAGAAGCTAAAAATATGTTTTTGCGTGTGGAGGCAGAAGAAGACGCAAAATACCTTAATTTTAAGAAAGTGGAAACGTCTACAGTAACACATCTGTCATTGCATAAAAAAAACCTGCCTCAAGTTTTAACCGCCAAAACTCAGAATCATCCAATTTTATGGGAGTTGGGCCGTCGATGATTTAATAAGTCTGCCATAACGTCAAACAAATCTGTCACAAAAAAATCAGCCACATACTTAAAAAATCTGCCACAAAAAATCTATTGCCAAAGAAAGTGTTATTCTAGTAAGAAATAAGTCTGCCATCACTTCGAGAAGAAAAATCTGCTATCAAACGATGACCACTTTTTGATCGAAAAAAATATGTGGCAACGTAAAAAAAATCTATCATCACGTAAATGCTATTCCAGTAATAAAAGTTTCGACGAAAAGTAGTCTATTTTATAAAAAGTCTGCCACCAAATAGACGTTAAAAACAAATTTGTCATCACTCGAGCAAAAACAATCTATCACACATAAATTAAATCAGTCGTACATAAATAAATTTGTCACGGGATAAACAAATCTGTCACCGCATAACCAAAAATCGAAAATTAAATCTGCCTAAAAACAAAAATCTGTCATGATAATTTAATTCTGCCACCGCATGTGGCAGAGTTTTTGATATAAATCTGCCAGACTCGGAACTTTTCATGACTAGAATAACATACCAAAACAAATCTGTTGTGACCTTAATAAATCTTTCACGACTTAAAAAGTTTGCCGTCACAGTATCATTAATGGCATTTTCGTAAATATTGTTATTTTCTTAAAATTCAGTAATGACATTTTTCGTAATTTATTTTTTTCCATCAAATGATAGAAGTGCAAGGTGGTCATTTATAAAATATCATTTGGCCCAAACTTTCACTTGACAAAATAGTAGTTTTCACTAAAATATATGTTATTCTAGTTTTTTTCTCATAATTTAATTCATTCAGTTTTGGTTGTGTAAGAGAGAAAATGATGGAGAAAAACCGCAGTATTGAATGTATATTGTACTTTATTTTGCCAAAAACTTTATTTTGTCCATGCCAGATTTTGTAGATGCTGCAGTATTCGAAGTGGTTCCTTCATCGATTGCATTTTTTAAAATAAATATTGTTCTTTCCTTTGTGAAACTAAAAGATGACCTTTGATTGTTTTGTATTTTTTTTTGTTCGATGTTTTTTTGCTCACCGAGCATGATGTCCCATAAAATAGGCTTTCTGCTCACTACGTGTTGCTATATTCGGTAACTGTGATTTACTATTTTAGAAGAGACACAAAATCCGATTTGTTTGATTTGTTAGCTCTCTCCATTACAACAGCATAAATACCTTTCACAAAACAAAGCCTTACAAATAAATGCAGAGATCAACTTTCTTATTGGACAACGAATTGGAATATGCCGATGAAAACTTGTTTAATACCAAACATCAGTTCTTGGTTTGTGTCTTTCGATCGTCACAACTTTGTAGCTTATTTGTATGGAGGAGTAAGAATCACCAATCCAAACCAATCACAAAACCCAAGAGAATGGATGAATTTGTAAACAACAAAGGATAATTAAAAATGATTTAATAAATAAACAAAAAGATTAAAATTAGCAAAATAAAAATGAATGATTTGTTTGTTGAGATGATATAAGCTTCACAACGTTTTCCTTTTTATATAACGAAAGAAGATAACACAATAATTAGGTTAAGCAAAAAATTTTTGCAAAAGGTATTATAGAAGTTTGTATTATAAAATTTTATTAGTTCTAACTTTCCTGACGTATGGTCACGATTATTGTTCAAAAATATAATTGTAATTTGGTACGAAATCTTTCTCCACGGTTTTCTAAATATTGGAAATTATGCAAATAAAGACAATCTTTAGAATTGTGGGAGAACGATATTATTTAAATATTAATAACAAAAAATATTGGTAAATAGTTGCAATCCTTAGTAGTAGTAGACATGTTATGATTTAAAATTTAATTTTAAATATCCCTGCAATCATGCACTAATACACCAGAGATCTCAACAATCCCAAATTGTAAATTCGAAATTTAATCTTTGACTAACCAGAACATAACCAAAAATCGGTTTGGGAAAAAGAATTTTTTTGAACCAAGTATGTTAGCCAGAAAGCTATAATTTAAATTAGACATGCTAAAAAAAACATAACATGTCTCTGTTATTTAAAAGCTGTAATTTAAATTAAAAATATAAATTTTAAAGATATATTTATTTTAATTCAAATTACTCTATGATTAAATTGATAAATTAACTAATTTAAAATTTATATACTCCAAATATGAACCTAACTAATAATAAAAAATATGAAATAATTTTTTTATAAGAAATGGGCTATAGGCCAAAGTTTTTTTTTACCGCAGGCACGGCTATGTTGCTAATATATCCAAGAACATGATTAATCATTGTTTCTCTCATAGTAAAAGATATTAAGAGTATGTTGTAACCAGTTGAAGAACCAGTTGTCTCTGGTTTGCTCTTTAATCTTGTGTTATGCTCTTGCCACATACCAAACCGCCACGTTCGAGGTTTCTGAAACTAAAATCATTGCATACTTTGTTTACATGTCACATGGAAACTCAAAACATGTACCTTTATAGTGGCACCTAATGTAGAATAGTTGATGTTAAGTGTTTAGAAGAAGAAGATTTTGCTTTTGGGGAGATATGTTTAAAGTTGATCTTGAGTTTGTTTGTGTTTCAGAATGTCTGCGTAATCAATGTGAAAATGATATTATTAAGCAAAGAGTATTGTACTGTGAATTTCTTTAGGACATATCAAAAGATATTTCCTATTTAAAGTGTAAGTGAAGTAATAAAATACTTGTTGATGCATAGAGAAAACTGAAGACTTGAGAATGTAGCTAAAATTGTGATGGTAGTTAAATGATGAGTATAGACTCATATAGGAAGAGATTTCCTTGTAGGGTTGCTGCGAGTGCGAGGATGGTAAGCTGAATCTCAGACTTGGCCCCAGAGGATCTCAGATCAAACCTAATCCCATATTGTTCTCCCAAAGAATCTGTCACCACAAAACCGCAGTATAAGAAAAAACAACAAAACCAAGCTTAGTGAACTCACAGGCAATGTATCCCATCGTTTTCTTATTTCTCTCAGCTCAGCTCACTCTTTCTCACCACCACCAATGTCACAACCAGAAAAAGCTAGCATGTCAGGCTCAAATCTGCAATTCAGAAAATTATGGTTATGTACATAACATGGAGATGCAGACGTCATGCTCACATGAACAAAAGACCATTAGAAAAAAGCAGAGAAAACACCTCAAGTGGACAGCAATAAAACGGCTGGCCATCTTTCTCATCCTTTCGACCACTTTCATCCCGACTAATTGTATGTGCTTTGTGAATCGTAAAGCGTGATAGTTAACCATGTAGCACAACTTTTGCATGTATTCATCTAGATAATTTGCTAGTCTGTAGTCAAATTTTGTCAACTGTAAAACCTGGAAGATTTCAAAAAACATGAACTAACTCTTACCATATAAAATTGAAACATAAGCATAGAAGTTTTGGGGACTACAAAGACAAACATAACTGGTGTAAAATATAGGCACTAGAAACCATATGATAACACTAAATGGTTAATAACACCTATGATTTTATTTAGTTAACTAGAGAGTACAAATTGATTCTTACATGTCTCCTAGAGAGAATTGACAAAACTTGATCGAGATAATACTCAAGAGTAAACTTTCAAGGAATACACATGGTGTAAGGAGGTTTCTTCATCGACCGCATGAATTTGTCAGGAACTCTTTACTACAGTCACATCTTTGTTGAGGGAAGAGATGAACCAGTTAATGTAAAAAAATGTCATTAAAGTCACTGCACAACGAACAGAACCACTGTTTCAGTAAACCTTTGTGTTGCAAACAGATTCATATGATGCATTCTCATAGAAAACTAACATAACAGTGGAATATACTCATTTTGCCAAAGTTACCTATCATCTTTCCAGTAAGAATGGTGATCCAACTCAAGTACAACTAAAATAACATTAAGAATCCGTGCAACAACAACTGCATCCGTTATCTGGTCACAAAGAGAACACTTATTATAAAACAGATTTAATGAAGATAAAAGTGAACGTTGACCTCTAACATAAACTCTCCAACAACTTCAAATTATCTTCCATCTTAATCCCTAACTCCATTACTTCCTTCTCCATCACAGCTCTCTCTCTCTCTCTCTCTCTCTCTCTCTCTCTCTCTCTCTCTCTCTCTCTCTCTCTCTCTCTCTCTCTCTCTCTCTCTCTCTCTCTCTCTCTCTCTCTCTCTCTCTCTCTCTCTCTCTCTCTCTCTCTCTCTCTCTCTCTCTCTCTCTCTCTCTCTCTCTCTCTCTCTCTCTCTCTCTCTCTCTCTCTCTCTCTCTCTCTCTCTCTCTCTCTCTCTCTCTCTCTCTCTCTCTCTCTCTCTCTCTCTCTCTCTCTCTCTCTCTCTCTCTCTCTCTCTCTCTCTCTCTCTCTCTCTCTCTCTCTCTCTCTCTCTCTCTCTCTCTCTCTCTCTCTCTCTCTCTCTCTCTCTCTCTCTCTCTCTCTCTCTCTCTCTCTCTCTCTCTCTCTCTCTCTCTCTCTCTCTCTCTCTCAAATACATGCTACATCAAGCTTCAGCTTACTCGGTTAGTGCTTCACATCCTCCAGAATCAATATAGGAATCATAGTGTGATTCCTTTTGGTTTCAAACTCATAAAAGATCCGAGAAGCTCGAGACGTGGCGGTAGAGATAAAACAGATTCTTCGTTTGCAACATTATAGGAATCATAGTGATTCCATTTGGTTTCAAACTCATAAAAGATCCGAGAAGCTCGAGACGTGGCGGTAGAGATAAAACATATTCTTCGTTTGCAACATCGACCTCTAACATAAAATCTTCAACAATTTCAAATTATCTTCCATCTTAATATATCAAAGAACGACAATGTGAAAGCCAGAAAATTAAGTTCTTCAAATCGTAATCGTTTTGAAAAATTGAAAAGACAAATCTCATTGATTTTCATAGACAAACACTTTTAATTCTTTGACGAAAAGATTTTAACTAATAGGTTTTAGTTGAAATCGAGTGTTTACCTGTTTTTATATTGGACATGAATCTGAAAATTTTCAAAGAGGAGATTGTAGAGAAACGTACGATCATTATGCTGCGATTGAAATCATTACAAAAAAACCTAAACTGAATGATTTATTTTGGGATCTACGATTTCAGAATAAGAACGCGTTGAAACACGAAGAAGGTTATAAGAATTCTATTTTAATGCTGATTGTATAATCCCTACATATGACATAAACTTCCACGTCATAAGTAGATGAATATGATTGGTACACCTATGATTTTTCAATAAAATGACTTCTAAACTAATAGATAGAGGGATTGTATTTATAAATTCCAAATTATGGTATAATATCACGTATAAAATAATTTTTATAACAATAATAAAACTGTTTTTCTTAGTTTATAAATCCTGAATTAGGGTATATTATCATGAAATAAAATAATTTTATAACAATAATTAAGTTTGGATCTATAAATCTTAAATTAAGTTACAATATCATGTATATCATAATTTGGGAATTTATAAAATACACCATAAACTATTAACGAATTAGAAAGATAATATAAATCATTTGTTTTTATTTAATATTTTTTGCTTTCGAATAATACTTCATTTTTTTATAAATAAAGATTTAAATTTGAAATAACATCACATATTATCCCACACAACCATGCCGGGAATCATCTAGTTGTTAATATTATTGACTTTATCACAAACACGATGTTTCATGGCTTCCGAGCTCGGTCACGCCAAGATCCTTGCTGTTTTGCAAGCACCTAAAACCCAAAGTATGGAATTAACAAGCAGCAACACGAACTGTAAAAAAGAAGTTCAAGCAAAAGAAACTACAGAAGCAACATGATTTCTTTCATTACCTTTTCGCTAACAAGATTTTTCGTACCACTGATCTTGTCTTTTTCATCGTCCTTTACATTTGTTGTTTCTCCTACATCATTGTCACTGTTACCGGTATGAATATGTCGTGTGGGTACTCCATACATGGCCTCATCGTGGGCAGCTTTTAATTGCTCTTCCCGTATCGCCTACAAGCCATATAATTGTCAGAAGCCGTGACTTCTTGGTGATAGACATTGAGATCAAATGAGTCAGTAAACCTCAACGGCAGAAAACCTAAAACTGTGTCCGATAAGCTTGACTAAGGCATCATCATCATCCGTACCTGCATAATCATATGAAGTTTTTAACATCAAAAGTACATAGTAGCTGAGAATGATTCTTTGGGGTTTTGCTCCATTGTACAGAATCATGGAAATGTGGAAAATAACTGGAAACTACCTTCTACTTCGTCATCATCAACTGGAGCATCCTTGTCGAACTCAAATCGTTCCCATCCTGCACCCTTACTGGTATCTTTAGCAGCTGCAATTCAAGCGGGGCCATGAATTTCTAGAAAGGAAATAGGCATGAGGTGGTATGAGCGTTTTCAGAGAGTAAGATGTGAGGACTGAGGAATGTCATTTCAAGGAGATTGTCGATGCTGAATTGCTATGAAGATTTATGAGGTGGCTGTACTAGTGAGATTTGCTTTTGCTGATACTGAAAAGCTGGAGTAAGTCTTGTCTAAGGAGTAATGTACATTGCATCTTCAATGCCAAGAGATACATCCTCAGAAAAGAACACCATACAGACTTGGAACCGGATTCACAGTTTGTGACACAATGCCTAACCAGATGACCAGAACCTTATACAAATCCGCAGTACCCCAAAGCAGTCTCGTACCCCTAATCCTATTTTAAACCATTATCCCCTCAACCAAGCAACAGAAGGCCACAATTGACTACCAGTTGTTGCACTAAATATATAAGAAAGTCTTATCAGCATCAACAGAAAGTCCCAAAACACAGCCCCACCATTCAACAATAACATTCCAACGATAGTCCCACTAAAAAGATGCTGCTAGAAGCATGGACAACAGAATCAAGCTTACCAGTTTCATCAAGCTGAAGCTTCATCCTGGCCTTCACTTTTTCAGCAGCTGACTGTTTCAGAAGGCAAGGCATTAAGATATCAATCCAAATCCATAAACAAAAAAAGAGCTCAACAAGATTAAAGTGTACCATATGATCGTAGCCTTTAATCAACCGTGAGTAATCAATCTTCTTCTCTTTAACCTCTTCTGTCCTCCTCCTCTCTAGACTCCTGCTTCTCCTTCTATAGCCTCTATCTCTATCATCCCTCCGAGAACGACGCCGTTCTCTCGATTCTCTACAATGATGTTCGTTCGCTTGGTTCTCTGTTACTCGATCTTCATCTTTCTTCTTCTTCAACTTATCTATGATGGACCCGATTCCATTAGTTGCGGTGGATTTAGGGTTGAGAAACGAAGAGGAGGATGCAGATCCTCTCTCCGAAAAGCCGAGGCCTTGCTTGAAGCGAGCAGCTCCTTCTCCTTTCCGGGAGAGCTCGTCGTAGTAAGCTGCCGCTTTTTCCTCTTCCATAACTTACCTGCCCGTCCTTCGTCTCCAAATTGGTCTTTTTCTTTAATCGTGAAATGATTTTATCACCGTTCCTTTTTTTTTCCAACTGAATAATGCATTAAAAGAATTGTCAAGTTATGGTACAGAAAAGGAGACAAGAAGAGATTTAATTTAAGTACAAGCAACATCAAGATCAAACAAAGGTTTAATTAGAGCATCCTCATCAGTATCAGTAGAGTTTAAGAAGAAGGATCAGTAATATAATAATAATATATTTTATTATTAATTTATTCAAGAAGTTCTCAAGTGTGTTTGGCAGAGATATTTTATTGACTCTCTCTCTTGATTTTTCTGATCCCCATCCCATTTCTTTTTTTTTTTTTCTTTTCTTTTTTTGTTAGAGCCTCCCTCTCATCCTCCCAATGGAGGTGCTCGGAGCTCCAGATTCAATATAGCTGTTTTGCTCTCTTAAGCTTTTAGCAAAAGTGAAAGAACCTAAGTTTGAGAAGGGGTTTTCATCATGTAGTTTGCAAGCAATAAACCCTCTAAGTAGACTCTTCAGGTGGTTTGAGCGATAGAAAAGAGACGGATACTTCCTCAGGTGTTGAACGGCATGAAGAAGCCTGGTATCTTGTGAGCCAAAAACTAGACGACTAACATGTAAATCTAGCATACTTTTTATGGCCCAAAAAGTACATATAAAGCTAGCTTCCTCACAATCCTCAAAACCAGAAAAACATCTAGCTCCATGGAAGAGAATGGAGCCTTGGTCGTCCCGCAGGACCCATGCCGTACCACATAAGCCTGATGAGAATGTTGATGTGTTGTTCTCTACCAAAAGCTGCAAATAATATCTTACTAGGTTAGTTGTTGCGGACTCGAATGTATTCGCTCATAAAATTTAAAATTTTGTTGTATGTTTTTCTAGATATTGGAAAGTAAAGAAAACAAACTAAGTTCAAAACGTGTAACACACTCATGAGTTCATGATATTGCAAAATGTAAAATATTGTTTTTCCTTTTCTTTGGGTTTTAACGTAAAATATTGTTTGGAATATGAAAACAATAAAAAAACAGATAAATTAAAATAAAAAATTAAGGTAAATTGTTGAGAACTTTCGTGTATACCACATTTTTGTATCTTTCCGTCTTTGTTTGTAATCAAAACCTTTAAGTTATGTCCTGGATTTACTTTGGATAACACGACATAAAGTTGTCCATGAGAGAAAACTGACTTGGGTAGATATATTCCGACACTTACGAGTGTTTGGCCTTAATTTTTATTGATCGTCACTGCGAAAGCTAAGTTTCAAGGGAACTATTTACGACACATTCTAAAAGATAACTTTTCACCTGGTGGTGTCAAATACATCCTAGGTATTTAAAAAATTTCACCTTTCATCTTATCATTTCCAGTTGTGAAGACACCTTCAAGAAAGTAACGTTGCATCTAAGTACTTTATATTAGTTTGGCCCGCATCCTGTACAGCACCCTATGTGGGATTTAATTTATTTGTTTATAACCATTCATATATTGTTTTGTATCTTCTCGGTATTTGAAATAAACAATAAAATGATAAAAATATGAAATGAATATTACGTATAAAATGTGGATGTGATATACAAAATTTAAATAAAGGGAATATAATAAAAAAAATTAAATAATATTCATACATATATCTCAATGAAATGAATTGGAGAACAGTAGCAAAATATAAACTACATTGATATAAATAAAAAATAATATATGTGATAGTTTGTCTTTGTCCGGAATAACATGAACAAAGTTTTTCCACTTTTATTGATCCAGTTTACATGTTAAGACAGAGAAAATGTTCAAATAACAAAAGTATACAAAATAATGTATTAAATTTTGTAATCAAATAAGTACAAGTATGCACATGATACATACCAATCATCTTATTTATTTATATATTTACATAATCTTCTAATTAGTCTGATATAATTCATAGGCTCTATTTATATTTCTTTAGTTATTATGTCATATATCCATGATTATTTCACTAAAATTTTCCAGAATCACATTAAATAATTAAATTAATATTTTGTAAAACTTGATTTATGTAAATGTTATTATATTTTTTTCTGATGTAGACAAATATTGTACTATTTTCGTTTTCATCTCTTCATAAGGTTTATATGTTAGTTATTAAGCTAAGAAGTCACAATGTTTATGTGCATGTACTAAAAACATAAGGTCTTGCTAAGTCCTCTTAATTACTGAAATTGTCCTTATTATCTGTCATCTTTATGCAATTAGGTTTATCTCCACGCCAAATTGCAATACTAATTCCAGTTAAAGAGGGATTTGGGTCATTTGTACTAATGACTGCATCTCTTTTCTTCCTCTTCATCATCGCCACAATCATTCTCTTGCTCAAACAATTGCTTCATAAGTTTGTATTTGAAGTCAAATCTAACTCTCTTCCTCTTTTCCATCTTATTCGTTCCGGGATCATCCTAAACCAATCAGTGGAATTCAAGCTAGTACCTTTCATGTCGGTCGAGAACTTGTTGGCATCGAGTTTACTTAAAACACAACAGCAAACTTGATTCGTAGCGCTGTAGGTGCTGAATAAGACACTTAGAAGCTTGAATGCTTCAGCTGCAGCTTTATAGAAGTACATGATGTACACTCGGAGCTTCATCATATACTCTATTGTTATGTAAGGCTGCACAATCACTCTTTTCAAACTCCTGCAATAGTAAGGCATCGACAAGTTACAATAAACTACAGACTCATAAGAAAGCCTCCCATGTGTTTAAGCTGCAAACTCATAAGGAAACAAAAATTACATAACTTGTATTAACTCATATAGAAGCTACAAATCGAATACTTCCCTCAATTTTCTCAAAAACTTATAGCTCACAGACATCAAAACCTGCACACTGTGATAAAAAAACCGGAAATAATAAGTTTCAATCTCCTTATCGGTAACAATCCAACTCGAAGAACATATTTTAAAAGGAGTAATAAAAATCCTAAATCTTCACTAACAAAGATTAGAAACTCATCAGGAGCCTTGTTCTCTCTTATCAATTGTGTTGCTTAATTTGTGGCAACACAAAGGCGCACTTGACGACGTTCACATCACCTCATAGGCCCCTGAGATCAGTTTCCGCCAACTTCACTGTTGTGTTAGCCTTTATTTGACATTCAACGTGCTGAGAGATCAAAATATAACACAAAGTCTAGTCTACTGGGCATATGTATTTGGTTTCATGGGCAGAAGAAAAACAATATCATAAACTTAGATGAAAGCATAAAGTTATTCTTGAGTAGTTATATTATCCAAGAAGTTGAAGAACGCATAAAAGAGACTTAGTTTGAAGAAACATATTGAAACGGTAGTTATCAAACCGATGCAGAATTTATCACTAAACAATGAATAAAAGTCTGAGACAGGTTGAGAACCTTTCAAAGATACAGCTCACAGTTTTAACTATGTTCACTATTACCATGTTCTCTCAATCTTTTAACTTTTCCACTTTGATCTTATCACTATTATATGGTAACCCTTTCCAGTGGCGCAAAGTGGGTCAGCTGACCACCTTAAAATCTTTAAAAGTTGATAAATATAGCCATTACCAAAGAAATTTAGCAGCTCTGTTGGTAGAAAGCATGTAATATGACCCACCCCACCCTGGTTCAATTCTCAGCCTGCCCAAATCCTTGCTTTTAATTTTTACTTTGACCCATTTAAAAATAATTTCTGGATCCGCCACTGGTCCCTTTCCACTATTTTTCCACAATAGAGGTAAGCTTTCGTTGTTCTACTTTGTTTCTAAGTCGTGTTTTATTTACATATACTAATATTACAATCATTAATTATGTCTAAATCTTCTGTTGACGAACAAAGGTTGTATCATGACAATCACAATCATCAAGATACAATTACTTTTTGTTTAAGATGAAGCTAAAAAATAAATCACAAAGACGACTGCAAGTCTCATGAAGCTTATGTATATCTAAATGATAGGTTGGTAAATAGCTAGACGTGAGTTTATTATGCACGATCATGACAGTTCTTCTACAGAACTAAAAACCAATGCAATAATAAAGGAGGAAACCAAAACGACAGGAAAAGAAACGTCAACACACACGCACGCACACAAATAAAGGAAAATGTGTTCTCTTTTTAGAGTGAAACATCATCAACTCATACAATTATGACACTTTGTCTCATACATTATCAATTTTAATTATATAATAACCATTATTCATTTATATGTTAGTAGATTTTAAAAATTATTTAAGAAGATATATTGTAATGTGTTATATAAACATAAAATAGTGTCATATATGTAATCAAACGTAAAAAAAATATTGATTAAAAATATACAAGTTTGTTTTCCCTAATCATTTTTAGTTTGATTTTCTATAACTAATTTAGTAAAATATATAACAAAATTATTTGGTTAGTCATTGTTTTGGACAAACTTTTATGATTTGCTTGGATGTTCGAAGTGATTTATGAGATAACACAAAAACCAGCATTTGAACATGTAGGAATTTTTTTTTTTGGTAAACTAAAGGAAGCTTGTGGAAGTTTTAAAAGAAATTAAAGGGTGTGAGAATGAATCTCATGAAAAGTTGATGGTGGTAACCTAAAATGACAACATGTTTAATCTAATTTTTTAACCAAATGAAAAAAAAGCTAAATAACTTTGTGTTTCTCTCTCTTTTCTTGTCTTTTTAAATTTGTCTTAAGCAAAACGTGTTTGATTCATATTATACATCTAGAGTGGTAAAAGCAAACTGATCAACCAGCTAAACGTATCTTGCCCTCCAGGAGCCACCTTACCTACCATGTGCTTAAGCAGATGATCTAATAGACCAGTGTCTCCGATCAGCGTCTTGGCTTCTGACCTCAACTCGTGTCTGAGAATGGAGTTACCAAACATGTTCTCAAGCAAACGATGAAAAGTAGTATAGCCACATATTAATGCAGAACCCTTAGGTCCCATACCATATTCCGTTACTGTCTGTGTTGAAGAAAATACATAAGGTAATGGGAGAAAAAACTACATTTTAGCCTGTTACCATCAAATTTTCAATGGAAAAACATACGTTTGCAGCAACATTAGCTATTGTATGATGTGAGCTCAAACCCAAATAATCATTCCCAGTGAACAAAAGCAGCTTCTTGAATCTCCCTTTCCTACTCTCAGCTACTCCATCTCTACTATAAATCTCTTCTCCTGTCAATGTGAAACTGAGAAGCAACATCAAAACCCCACACTTTGCCTAATCTACTCATATAAGTCACCAATCTCAGTTTTGCATAAAGTTTGTGTCTTTTTGTATAAAAGACAATAACTTTGGAAACTCCGAAACTCCCATAGGCAAGAAATAAGAAGTACCGTTACTGGGTTCATCGTGGAGCCAATTTTTAAAATGTGGGTACGGAGACAAAAAATTGAACTGAATTTCGATACCATACACGCATTTTATCGAACACCTCGTACTCGTCTTCTTCATTTCCTCTACTTTGCACAGTTTCCTCTTCGTTTTGAATAGATATAGAAATGTGTCTCAAAGAGCAAAGTAGTTGCTTTGATTCAAGTACATTCACTGCTTCTTCCACACATTTATCCCACGAATTATCCATATGCGTGATTATGCTCACCTACCGAAAAAAATCTTAGTCCAAAAATATAAACACAAAAGAATAAGAAGCCTCCGCCACAAAGGCGGATTCTGCTGATTCAGACTGTTGGTAGTCTTGGAGAGGCAATGCTTGATAGTGAAGTTGGATTAGATGTAAATCTTGCTGGAGTTGAAACTTCTCCACAAAATCTCCAAATTGTGATGAACATGATGAACCCTAATTTATAAATTAAAAGGCATGTCATATTTAATGTTTCTTAATTTAATTTTAAGTCAAATCCATGTCAGATTAATTTTACAATAACTTTGTCTCAGAAAAAGAAAATCAGCTGAAATCACTTAAACTACATTGGTATTACTAAAAAGAAGGATATGTCTTTCGATCAGTGTTCTAAAATACGTTATTCGCTAGACGTATGGTAGAGCACCGTATAGTGTATGGCTGTATAGACGATCGTATATACAAAGGATATATTTCTGAAGAATTTATATATCATTACCCGTGAATAGTGCAAATATATTATTATACACATAATACTATGGTTATGAAAAATACATTTATGATGAATATTAATAAAAATAATTTGCTTAATAATAATAATAAAACCTCCAATAATTAATAAGAAGTGAAGTAATAGTCTAAATAAAATGAAATCCTAAAATTCAAAATATAAAAAATTAAAAAGTATCAAGAAATGGGTTTACGAGACTAAAAAAACAGAGCTAAATTTTAATCTTCATCCTCTGCTCCGTAGATTTCTACAACCTGATCATCCTCGGATTCAAACTCAATATCATGAAGTTCTTCTTCATCATCAGGTATGAAATTTCCGTCGTGTAATTCTCTGCTTTCATTAATAACATCTTCTCTACATGATTCTTCTTCACCAAGTCCTTCGTTCATTACATCATCAACAATCCCATCAACAATCCACGCTTGAGCATTTGTAGCATCAGCAGCAAGTAACATGTCAATATTCTTCTCCTTTTGCTTTTTTTCTTTTGTTCATAAATCTCGCATTAAACTGAACGTATACAAGACTGTTCATTCTAGCTACATCAAGTCGATTTTGTTTTTTTTGTATGTACCTACATGTCAAACAAGTTGCTAAATAAATGTGTAAGACTAACCCCCTCAAATGCACTCCGATTGCGTTCACATCCTGATGAACTTGTAGTCAAAGACAAGATCCTCTTGACCATTCTTTCTAATATAGGAGTCGAGTTTCCATAAATTTCCCACCAGAAAACTAATATTATAAAAACAATGCAGATGAAAAAAAAAAGAAAATTTTAAACAAATGAATTCACAATGTAAAGTTTTGGATCATATTGTTCCTTCTCGCATCCTAAGATGGCCCATAGTTTTCCAAATTTCCCCTCTTTGTTTTCGTATATTGCCATTTTAGAATTGATGACGTGAGATTGTGATAGGATATCATTTGGAAAAACGCTTCCACATACTTAAAAAGTGCATTGTGCATGTCCTCGGTGTAGTTGCTTGTATCCTTGTAAAAATAATATGGGTTTAAGAGATAACATGTCAAGTGCAAAGGATTGTCAACTCGACCTCTAATCCTATCTTCAATGACATGAAACACTGGTTTGATATTATTCTCCACATTTTTCAGTCCTGCTCTAATCTCTTTGTTTTGCTTCTATCAACTCTCCCTGCAAATATCCCATTGTAGGTCTTTTATCTCCAGTCACAAGTTGAAGTACCTTAACCAAAGGTCCAAAAACTTTCAAACACATTATCACTCCATTCCAAAATTTATTGCTCATCACTGTGTCTTTAGCTGTTATTCCTTTAGAATGTTTCACCCATTTGCATTGTCTCCACTCACTGCTTGAAAACATAGATGTCGGATTATATCTCTTTTCCAGCAAACTTTGCAAAATAAGGAAGTATGATGCAAATCTTGTGACTCCTGGGCTTACAATATCTCTTCTTTTTGTGAAAGATCTCATCATATCCAATCTCTTGTGATGAGCATAGATGAATATTGTGAACCATTTAGCCGTGTCAATAATGTGCTTGAACTTGGTGAGTTTTGAAATGCTTTCAAGCATCAAATTAATGGAATGAGTACCACATGATGTCCAAAATATATTTGGCTTTACCTCTTTTAAGATCTTTGTTGCAGCCATATTATTAGTGGCATTATCTGTTACCACTTGAACAACATTCTCCTCTCCAATATCCTCAATGCATCCTTTCACATAGTAAAAAATATATGCACCTGTATGAGCATCAATTGACTCTCTTTAGAAGAAAGAAACATTGTACCTCATTTGTTGTTGATACACAAGTTCATGATGCTTCTTCTTTTCCTATCTGACTAACCATCTGTCATAATTGTACAACCATTTTTCTTCCATTCTTCTTCTTGAGGTTTCAGTAAACCGCGAACTCTATCAACCTCTTATTTTAGTAAAGGCTCTAAAAGTTGGTATTGACTTGGTGGTGTCACTCCCGGCGTCTTCTACGTTGTGGGAACTGTTTGCGGAGTTGCAGAAACAAAGGAATTTAGGTAAGAAGACGGAATTGGGGATCTCGATTGGTGATTCTCGGGGGAAGAGTACAAATCTGGATCATAAGGTTTCGTTGGTTGACATGGATGATGGGAAGGTTACAATGGTCTTGGATGAGGTGAAAGTTGGATCGATGGATGGAAAGGGTGACTCGGAGGTTGGGAAGGTTAGATCGGGGATGTTGTGGTCTTCGATAGTAACGAATGAAGCGGGAGTGAACAAAAATTTGGGTTCGAAAAAGAACATTGGAGGTGATGGTCTGAAGGTGGTTTCAAATAAAATGGGTGATTCTTGGTCCTCGGTGGTTAAGAAGGAGGGAGTGATGGAGAAGTATGAGGTGGTAATCAATGAGTTTGATGGGGTTTCTGAGGTTGCGATTCCGGATGAGATACTCGATGAAAAGTCGTTGTGGGAGGATATTCTCATTGGGAAGATTCTTTCTAAAGTTCCAATGGTGGGTCGAATTTATTCATTGGTGAACAAGATTTGGCCACTTGGAGACAAATCCGTACGGATTGAGGTTTTTAGTGTGGATGAGACGACGGTGAAGTTTAGAATCCAAAATGAAGGGGTTCGGTTAAGGGTGTTGAGACGACGTATGTGGGACGTATGTGGTGTACCAGTATTGCTATCAAAGTGGTGTCCAGATGAGGATGAAGCTCAGCCAGAAACAACATCAATGCTAGTGTGGGTGCTAATAAAAAATGTTCCGCGCCATATGTACACCTGGAAGGGACTTAGTTTCCTTGCTTCTCCTGTAGGGGTTCCGAAGAGATTGCATCCTGAGACTGAAGTTTGTAAGACTTTTGATCAAGCAAAGATATTGGTGGAAGTTGATTTGGCAAAGACTCAACCAACAACTTGCACGTTTACATCATCTAGGGGTCATGTCTCGAAGGCGGAGCATTTCTATTCACGGCTACCTCACAAATGTCATATTTGTTTGAAATGGGGGCATGAAGGAAGAGAGTGTTTAAGTACGAAGCAGAAGCCGAAAGGGGAAGAAATGCAAGAGACACTAGTACAACAAAAACTGCCAGTAGAAACTGAAACAATAGTCCCATCAGAAAAGATGAAGACTACACAAAAGGTTTCAAGTGCAGGGAAAATTAAGGAAGATGAAGGAAAAATAGAAGTACATAATGATGTTGCCAAGGTTGATGAAGAGGAGAAGTGGATTGAAGTTGGGGGATCTCGAAGTAATAAACACAAAGAACTGGAGCTGGAGGTTGATATTATTTCGCCTTTAGTTTTGCACTTCTTGGTGTTACCGGTGAAGAGGAGTTAGGAGAAGAGGTGACTGACACACATGAAAATGATGGAGAACTTTTCCCAGTCTTGGAGATGGGTGAGATTAGGGGCTCAAATGGGAAATCAAAAGAGGAGAAAAAGAAAAAGGAAGTGTATCAGAGACAACCTTCCACACGGATGACAAAAGGAGTTAATAAGTTTTTACAAGGGTCTTTTGCCTTGGCATCAAAAGGTGAAGAGAGAGGCTCTACAAAAATCATTAAATGGCGGGCTTCCTATGGAATGTAAGATGTTTTAAACAGTTAAAGAAACATTCCATAGTTAGTGAGTGGGTACAAAAGGAGAATTTATAGTTTGGTTGTTTATTGGAGACTAGGGTGAAGGAGAATAAATTTGAGAAGATTGCTTCAAAAGTGTTTCCGGATTGGAATTATTTTTCTAATTACGAGCATCATAGGCTTCGAAGGATTTGGGTGATGTGGAGGGGCAACCCTCGCCTTACTCCTATGTACAAAAGTGAACAAGTTATAACTATTTCCGTGTGGCTAGAAGAAATAGGGGATGATTTTGTCTGTTCATTTATTTATGCAGCAAATGGTGCGATGGAAAGAAAGGAATTGTGGCAAGATTTTTATAATCACAAGGCTTCGGGAATGTTTCAAGGGAAAGCTTGGTCACCCATGGGGGATTTCAATGAAATTATCTCTGTTGACGACCATTCAAATTTTGAAGACTTGGAAGCTGTACCAGTGGGCATGCGAGATTTTCAACAGGTGGTTAATGACATTTATTTGAAAGATATGACTTTTCAAGGAGATTTCCACACCTGGTGTAATATGAGGGAAGAAGGGCTGATTTGTAAGAAGATTGATAGGGTCTTGGTGAATCCAAAATGGGAAAGGCGTTTTTAGAATGCTTACTGTATCTTTGAATCAGGAGGGTGCTCGGATCATTCTAGGGAAAGGATTCAGTTGGGTGGCGATCAAGTGGGAATTAAGAGATCTTTCAAATTTATGAACTTAATGGTGGAAAATCCACAGTTTTTACCAAAGGTGGAGGAGTTCTAGTCACAAAAAGAGGATCTATATATTTCAACTTCAGCAATGTATAAATTCTCTAAGAAGTTGAAAGAGCTAGAAAAGGTGTTGAATTGTTTAGGGAGATGTTCTATGAGAAATATTACAGAAAAACAAAGGAAGCGTTGAAGGGGCTGTGTATGAAGCAATTTGCCACCTTGGCTGATCCATCATTAATAACAATTCAAGAGGAGATAAAAACTTATAAAGATTGGCAAATGTTGTCAGATGCGGAGGAAAGGTACCTAAGACAAAAGTCTAAGATACATTGGCTACAGGTGGGTGATATGAACAACCAATATTTTCATTCTGGAGTTAAGGCACGAATAGCTCAGAATTCGATTAGAGAGTTAATTTGTGAAGATGGTAGAGTGGTAAAAGAGCAAGGGGAGTTAAAACAGAAAGCGGAATCTTTCTTCAAATTTTTTTTGAATTTAAACCTTTCTGACTATACTGGAATTGATGAAGTGGTCTTGGAGGAATTACTTAGTCAGAAATGCTCAACGCAAGAAGCACAAAATCTGGTGAAGGAAATGACAAATGAAGAGATTAAAGGGGTATTGTTTTCCATGCCAGGGAATAAATCTCCTGGTCCAGATGGCTACATGATGGAGTTTTATAAAGGTGCATGGGGGATTATTGGAAATGATTTTTTGGTAGTTGTTAAATCGTTCTTCATCTATGGATTCCTTCTAAAAGGAATCAATTCCACTGTCTTAGCTCTCATCCCACAGAAAGTTCAAGCTACAGAAGTAAAAGACTATAGTCCCATTGCTTGTTGTAATGTGCTCTATAAAACCATATCCAAGATTCTGGAAAACCGGCTTAAGGCTATCTTATCATGTATCATCCTCCCAACACAACTTGCTTTTGTCAAAAAATAGATTGTTGATTGAGAACGTTTTACTAGCTTCAGAGTTAGTTAGAGACTACCGTAGGGAAGTTATATCTCGAAGAATGGCTCTTAAAATAGACATTTCAAAGGCATTTGATACGGTGCAATGGGGGTTTCTTCTAAGTGTTTTTAGAGTGTTGGGACTGCCCGATGAGTTTATAGGCTGGATAAGCAAGTGTATCACCACACCATCCTTCTCTGTCAAAATTAATGGGGAGTTAGCAGACTATTTTCAAAGTAAGAGGGGGCTTAGGCAAGGTTGTTGTTTATCACCATACTTATTTGTGATTTGTATGAATGTGTTGTCCAACTTGCTGAACAGGGCAGCTCAAAGACGTATGTTTGGGTATCATCCTAAATGTGAATTTAAGCTTTGCAGATGACATTATGGTGTTCTCTGATGGTTTCAGAAAGATCTCTTGAAGGAATAGTGGAAGTTTTTCGGGAGTTTGCTGGTTTTACAGGGTTAAAGATTAACTTGGAGAAAACTACTTTGTATCGTGGGGGTTGTGATGAGCAGGTGAGGTAGAGACTGTTGATAATATTTCCATTTACGTTGGTAGGCTCCCTGTAAGATATTTAGGTTTGCCCTTACTCACCAAAAAGATGTGTATAACTGATTACCATCCCCTTTTGGAAAGAATGAGAGGTTCTGTTTGCTCCTGGACGGTAAGACATTTAGCTTTTGTAGGCCATTTGCAATTAATTGGTTCGGTTTTGAACGACATCTCCAATTTTTGGATGTCTGCTTTTAGGCTTCCCAGTAAGGTGTTGAAGGAAATTGAGTCTTTATGTTCATCTTTTCTTTGGTCTGGACCAAAGTTGGATTCACATAAAGCAAAGGTAAACTGGCAAGAGGTTTGTAAGTTGAAGGTTGAGGTTGGTCTTGGTCTACGAAGGCTCAAGGATGTTAATCTGGTAATGGGTTTGAAGTTAATTTGAAGGATTTATTCTGCTACAAACTCGCAGTGGGTTAAGTGGATCAGAGTTTTCTTACTTAAAAAACACTCTTTCTGGGCTATAAAGGAGAACACAAGTATGGGGTCTTGGATGTGGAGAAAGATTTTGAAGAATGGAGAGGTGGCAAAGGGGTTTCATCGGGTGACAGCTCAAAATGGCTTACACATTTACTTATGGTATGATTATTGGAGTCCTATGGGCAGGTTAGTGGAAGTGTTGGGGGTCAAGGTACTTATGATTTGGAAATTGAAAAGGAGGTCTTGTTATCTGAAATACTAAACTAGGTTGAAGATGAGTTGGAGAGGTTCCAAAGAAAGCGATCAGAGATGGATGACATCCAACAGTGGAGAAACAAAAAGGAGACTATAAAAATGTGTTTTCTTCGACAGAAACATGGTGGATGATAAGGAAATACTCTCCAATTTTGAATTGGGATAAAGGTATTTGGTTTAGCAATTCTACGCCAAAATTTTCCTTTATGGTTTGGTTGGCGTTTAAGAATAGGCTTGCTACGGGAGAGAGGATGTGAAGGTGGAATATTGGAGCTAACGTAAGGTGTATCTTTTGTGATGAAAGCTTGAAAACTAGAAAACATTTGTTTTTCAAATGTAAACTCTGAGGATGTTTGGAAGCCTTTGGCAGTAGGTATTCTCAGGCAAAGCTATACAAATGATTGGGGAGCTATTCAGGAGATTATCCTTGCAGGTAGGGACAATGCCATAACAACTTTCATTACTCGATATGTCTTTCAGAGTGTTCTTTATTATCTTTGGAGAGAAAGGAACCGAAGGAGACAAGGGGAGAAGCAAATTAGTGTTGTGGTATGGTTTATCATGATAGACTTGGTTATCCGGGGACGCATAGCGTTAGCGTCAGTGAGAAGACTTGATGGCAGAATGGATTCTGCACTCCAATGCTGGTTTGAAGTTAGACAATCCTAGCTGTTTGGGCATTTTGATGGTTGTGTAATTGGGCTGTATATAGTTGGTTTTTCGTTTTTTTCTGGTTTTGTACAAAACAGGTTTGCTCTTTTTGAATAAAATTTAACACTTTATTCAAAAAAAAAAAAAAAAAAAAAGGGTTCATACAGATGTAAGGTGACACTCTAGAGATTTCTTTGATTTTTATCAGATCTCCCAAAATATTTTCTTTCAAATGGTACCAAAAATTTATTTTGTTCATTCACATTTTCCTCAACATTTTTTGTTTGTTTACAACACATTATCAAATTTTATGCCGATCCTTTCTATGGGGATCGATATTTGAAACATGTTGTTCTTGGTTGCTACAGCGCAATTTATTAATCGAGCCTTGACTTTTTTTTTGTTGAAGCTGCTTATTATTCATGGAGATCGAGAGCGACACTTATTATTTTATGGAGATTGAAATTCGATCTATGGAGAAGAGGAGATATGCGAAAATCATCAAACACACAATCAGACTGAATTCGACTTCGATATGTTCCCGTACGCAAATCACTCTTCTTCATTTCACAATCAGATGAATTTGACTTCTGCGAAATCTTCAATTGGAATGGGAGAATGGAATTCGACTTCTCCTTTTGTTGTTGTCCGTTCCTCGAAGGAGAATGGTCATATCATTGTCATCGATAATTACGACAGCTCCACCTACCATCTTTTCCTGATTTCATTCTCTTATATCTCCTCTACACCGCGGTTTGATTGGTTGTTTTAAATTGATCTGTGTTGCTCCGGATTGATTTAAAGTTATTTGTTTTTGGGTTGAGATTGTTCTTTTGATTTTTTATTAAGTGTTCTGATTTGGTCTGTGTTGCTGGTCGATTGGTGCTTGGTTTGTTGTTTATATATGTGACAAAACTCTCTGCTAAGCTTAAGGAGAAGCAGTTGAAAGAGCTCGCCTCACATGGATTTAGTAGCAGGAGCGGCAACAGCATTTCCAAGGATGAGACAAGTGAGAAAAAGGAGATATCGACACTTTAGTGAGAGCTATCGTTGGAGTCGCTGTCAATCCTCAACAAGAACACTCACATCTCCACAATTTGAAGAACATGTAAGAAAATTCTCCCTTTTTTTTCTTTTTTGTTTTACTACAGAGAATTGATCTTTGTATTCTCCTTTGTGTAGTGATGTTAGCTTCAATTTCCTCCAAGGTGAAATTCCATATGGCTTGCCTCCAAATGTTACTCACATGTAAGCGTCTTAACCATAGTGTATTCATTGTTTAAGCTTTACACTTGAGTGCGATTTCATGAGTGTTTTTTTTTGTTCGTCAATTACAAAAACATGGTAACTTCAGGTAAAGACTCAAAATTGCAGTCAGACGCGTCAAGTGTCGACAAATCAACACCAAGAGTGGTGTCGTTCGACACCGAACGGTTAATTATGCAATGAGCCTAGGTTCAATTGTTCATAAACTATCTAAACCAAATTCCTTTGTGAATAGATAATTTACTCCGACTAAGATGGGTTCCAGAAATTATTAACACTTCTATGTATAATAATTAACCTATGATCTAGCTCAAGGGTAGCTAATCTATGAACTAGCAAAGAGCACAATCTAGAGGAAGAATTAAGGGTTTCAACCTAATTTAGACATATGGCTAACAATAAATCATCGAAACCTTAAGAACATTAAGCCTAACAATAGAATTACTCAGACATAGCTAAGTAAAACATCATGCAATTTAACTGAAAGCAATAATATATCAAAGAGAAACACAAAGGGTTCAAGAAATCTCTCTCCCTAAAACTCTCTCTAAAATAAATAATGCATAAGCCTAAACAATAGTTGTAGAAAAGTATTTATAGGGTCTAGGACGAATTTTAGAATTAGAAAATTAATCATAAAAGATTTAGGCAAAATCTTGATTTTGGAGATTTGAGAAATTTCTTTTTATGCCCGCCAGAATGATATGTCTTCACTAAAACCTTCATATCTCCTCAACTAATAATCAGAATGAGCTGAAACTACCGCCAAAATGAAGCTAACTCTATTTTCTATGTTGTGTCAAAATGTGAGATTAAAATTCCTTCGGGAAGATCCTCATCTGATACGATATTTAAGGGACTTTGGACAACTTCTGCATTATCATTCAACATATTTGTTTCCCTTTGCTCCATAATCATATAATTCACCAAAAGCCCCATAATTATTCCATAATTATTCCATGTACCTAAAATGACTTATTTGGACTCTAATAATAATATATAGACTCTAAAATATAAATAATTATATGTTTATTATAATAAAAACCCAGTAAAATACGAGATATATCAGCAAGTGAAATTTTTTCTTCAGTTTGTGTGGGGAGAAAAATTTGTGAGGAAAGGCTGCTGGAAATTGTTGCTACATTTGGCGGTGTACGCATGCAACCAACTCGTGATGCACTTCATGTATTCATATTAGAGGCTGAAAAAATTGATGTTGTTGCTTTAAGCATTACTCTGGACGTGAAGCTTCAGTCTCCAACGTGGCAAGTATGTTTATGATACTTTGTCTGTATTGATAAGTTTCTGTCAACGTGTTTTCTCACTGGTATGTTACGTTTGCAATATAGTGATAAACTGGGATTGTCTCAAAATGGGTTCATTTTCCGCATGAGTCATGATATCCGCTATTGATCTCGCTGAACATACATTGGAGCAAGTAAGTTTGAAACCCGTGTTACCAACAAGGCTTTATTGTTTGCCATGTTTATGTTAGTGGAAGCTTAAACAATTCCATCTACTTGAGTATTAATTTCTCCTCCCACAATGGTTCTTAGAGAGAGAGAGAGAGAGAGAGCTATAGTCACAGTTTAATAAGCCTTTTTGGTCATGATACACAAAGTTTTAACCTATGTATTCTAACTGCAACTGCACAACAAATTCAGTTATAGTACTTAAGGTATCGAATCCACAAGGACCAATAAATTGCAAACTAATTTAAATAAATTCTAATTAAATCTAGGATGAGGGTTTTTAAATATGACTAACTAGCAAGTAACTAACAGATTAATGATGAGGGTTGTAAACAATTAAAAGCAAGGTTAGACCTTAAAAACTTGGGGTGAAGAATCAAAATTGTAGCCAAAACCTGTCGGGTGTCGTTCGAAACCAAGGGTGGTGTCGTTCGACACCGCACGGTTAAAATAGGTACAACCTTAATTCCTAAACATGAAACCTTAGTAATGCAAACCAACTTCCATTGTGAATGCAATCTATAATTAAACCCTAGCAAACCAAATTCCTTTGGGAGTCCTAAGGGATTAATTATGCATTGTGCCTAGGTTCAATTGTTCATAAACTATCTAAACCAAATTCCTTTGTGAATAGATAATCTACTCCTACTAAGATGGGTTCAAGCAATTACTAACACTTCCATGTATAATAATTAACCTAAGATCTAGACTCTAGGTGATCAGTCAAGAGCTAGCATTAAACTTAATCTAGAGGAGGAATTAAAGGTTACAACCTAATTTAGACTTATAGCTATCAATTTTTCATCTAAACCCTAATAACCCTCAGCCTAACAAGAGAACTACTCAGACATAGCTAAGCAAAACATCAAGCGATTAATTAATGAGAGCAATAATATGAAGAACAAGGGTTTAAGAAAATCTCTCCCTAACACTCTCTTTAAAGTAATTTTAAAGCATAGCCTAAACAATGGCAAAAAAACTAGTCATTTATGGTCTAGGAAGAAATTAAGGAATGGTAATTTAACAAAACCAATTTTCCTGAAATGATTAGGGAAAATTGCTTGTTCTTCAAGATTTGGGAAATTTCCTTTTTATGACCGCCAGAATGACGTCTTCACTAAAATAATCATATCTCTTTAACCAATAATCATAATGAGTTAAAACCACCTTTAAAGTGAAGATAACTCAATTTCCTATGTCATGTCAAAATTTTAGATTATAATTCCTTCGGAAGACCTTCATCTGACACGATCTTTAAGGAACTTTGGACAACTTCTTCATTGTCATTCCACATATTTGCTTATTTTTTGTCCATAATAATTCCATAATTCACCAAAAGCCTCAAATTCATCCATGTACCTAAAATAACTCATTTGGACTCTAATAATAATAATATATAGACTCGATAAAATAAACAAATATATGTTTTATTAGTGTAAAATATAGGATATATCAACTCCTCCAGACTTAGCATTGCTTACCCTCAAGCAAAACATAAACTAAACTATGAAAGAGATTTGAAAATATAGAACTCACCTTGCTTTAGAATGTTGAATTGATCTTAGTCAACTTAGTAATCTACACATTAGCTCGTCTAATTCCAAACTTGACTGCCATGTACTTCTCGTTGGACTTCCTTAGCATTCCAAATAAACCCACAGTCTCATTATGAAGTCGATGCCATTTTCATAGCTTGTTTCTTCATCCGATCTCAATGCCTTCGAAAGTTCTAAACTCACTTCCCATACAATGTTTGCCAAACCCACATTTGAACACAAATATTCACTACTCTCCTCCATACTTGAGTAGCACTGTTAATCTATAGTTTATAGTTTGGTTTTGGATCATCGAGAGGTTAGTCTCTAGCCTACCTTCAAGCTTTCTGTTTCTCTAGAATACAAGTGCCATCATCGGAAAGGTCATTCCCTAGGCGACTCTAGTATTTCACTTAAGTGTATTGTAACTGTATTATGAAGTCATTTTTTTGAAAGGGAGAGTAGCAAATGATTTCTCTTACTTGTTGAATCTGACATGCATGAATGGAAGAATCAAATCCTAGAGCATTGATCACATTGAAGAGGTGCAATAAGCTCCAACCGTTCGGTTCTTCGTAACTTAGCATGGGCGTCTTTGTACTACCAATTGGCCTTTGGATTTTTCATTAGTCTTCTTCTGAAATTAGCCTTGCTAATGATGGTCACAACTCTGAAAAAGACATAATCAAACAATCCAAACAAAAGATCATAGTTCAAAACTGATTTTGACTCGATAAAACGACTCAATAAAACCAAATTTTTTGAAATTATTCCAATAAATCAAGACAAAAAAAAATACATAAGTATTTCTCCCCCCCCCCCAACCTTAAAAAAAA
>OVAP01000464.1:0-35679 GCA_900406295.1 Aurinia saxatilis
GCAAAGTGAAAGAGTTGAAGTTAGAAGTGCTGGAAAATTTGAACACCAAAATTTTAATCCTGTCCTCAGGTCATGAACTGAGGTTTTTCCGAGAGACAAATAGTGAAAGTTCTGTCCAGGATGCAATATATTGTACCTGGAAATATGAATTCCAGATGCTCGCCTTCCCAACGCTTAGAGGATGATCCTCATCAGTTAATTTGGATCGAGCAAGCATGCATCGGCTTTCACTCTTCATATCATTGTCATCTCCCTTCTTCACCATTCTCGATGTGATTTCTGACTAAGTACCACATAATCATTTAGAGCTACAGCATGAGAAAAACTATTTGTGTATAAAAAGGTTTCTAGATAAGAAGAAGATTTGCAAAGTTCATAAACATGGAAGATCAATCCAAATAACTGATATCAGCTTAGATAGACAATAACTCCTAGGAAGTTTGACCAGGATCACTTACAGGACTTGTCAGAAGCTCTTCTTTGTAGTGCTTGTATTGAGATCTCTTTTGTTTCAATTCAGTGGACCACAGTGAACGTTCAGGTGGCAAGTAACCAAGCAAAAGCTACAAAGAGAATCACATTTCACTTTCCTATTAAGGTTCTTCATGCAAATACAATTACACCATACTATAGAGATCACTCTCAGTCTAAACTCTATGCATTGTTTCCATGACCACAAATTCATGATTCTTACCTTCCAGACTGTAGAACGGATACCAGGAGAATCCGGCAAACTTTGTAAAGCTAAATTTCTCAGTTCCTTTATATTGATCACCTTCTTCGATAACTAACATATTACACCAAAATAGATTCAGAGAGTGAGCAAAATAGACCAAAATACAGAAAAGGAAAGTTCGCATTGACCTCTGCTACGAGATGAGCCTGACGAGAAAGATCCTCGGCGGAAGGACTAGTGGAGTTACTATAATCTCCACTACTACTAGGCGACGGCGATGGAACTGAAGAAGGCGGAGGAGGAGGAGCAGGATTAACCGAAATCGGTTGGGAATGATGGAGGAGATCATCGTCGTTGGACGACGCCGGAGGAGCAGAATTAAGCCTAGAAGCAACGGAATTCGATTCTGCTTCCTCCTTCATCGATGATGAGATTCTATTGACTGGAGAGTGATGGACGAGATCATCGTCGTTGGAAGACGCCGGAGGAAGAGGAGGAGACCACATGGTGCTATTTAGCCATTCCGGTACTTTGTTCCTCGCCATTTGTCTAGGGTTTCGATGGATCGATTCGAGAGTGTGAGGATGGTCACACGCAGAATTGATATCAAATGTACCCTCAATATTCTTGATTCTTTACACATTTATCCCTTTTTATGTTTATCTGTTCAAATTTCCCCATTTCCTTGATTGGAAATTTTTCCCCATTTCCTCAGTAATATCTGTTTTTGCTCTAATAGTTATGTGTAAGATATTATAGATAGTTAATGATTCAGTAAAAAAAATAATTCGATATGGTAATAACATAATGCAACCATAATTATATGGTAGTGATATACAAGCACAAGATTGATAAAGCAAATGTGGTATTTGTTCTCATCTGATTGCTCTGTGGTCATAGACTCATAGGTGTCATTTACAAGTTACACTGGCTTTGGGCTTGTGTTGAGAATTTTTTTAAGAAAATACGAAATCCGTAGACCATATGTCACAACGATATAAGTGGTACATTTTGTGTTGTCATTTACACTTTTAAGCACTTAATGAAACGTTTGAGTTAACTGCATTAGCCTTCTTTAAGATTCAGTTAACACCGTGGATATAAAAAGACCATTCAAAATTCGAACTCTGACAAGTCAATCTCAGTTAGTTAAATGGGTCACTTATTACCTCTTCTTCTCGCCCTACAAATAATTACAAACATTGAAAATCCCTATAAACTTCACAGTAACAAACAAACATATTGCCGTATAGAGAGTGAAGCGGATGGACCGACTAAGAGAAACAAAGCTTTGTATATTGTGATGGTTTAATCAAAAAGTTAGAAAGACTTAAACTAACATTTTGGAACGAAGTTTATTGGCTAAATACAAGAGATGGCTGAAATTGGTTGTTGGATAGTGTTGAAGTAATTTCATATTTGATGTAAAATCTCCTGCGATCAGTCTCTTCCTCACCAGTACTAACATCGCGCAACATATCCCCAGCAAGCTTTCCTGCAACAATACAAGGTACAGAGAGTTCTATTATCCAAGCAAACATTGGTTTTTAATTTTTTATGAGTTCAACATTGCGGAAACAGAGATTTATAAGTTCTGTGCATCTACTGATTTGATTTTAAGTATGTGAATCTACTAGAAGATGTTGCAATCTTACCAGAGGACCTTCAGGGTCGCTTAAGAGTGCATCCCATATGTGAAGACAGTCGAAGAAGCTAAACTCTTGAGTTAGGAGTAAAGTGATCCACCTAAATGCATAGAACTGTGGGTTTACCTGTAATCCATAGAATCTATACAATGTCAATCTCAGAGGGTACAGTCCTATCGCTTTCTATTATACTGCAGTGTAGACAAGAGAACAAGAATGCTATAATAGCTGAATGGCGGAGTTTGTTGTCAAAACAGAAAAGATAGAAAAAAACCAACGTCTTACTTGCGTTGTGATTTCTAGATGACGCCAAAGTTCCTCATCGTGCTTCCTAACAAGTTGGGAGAGCCTTGTTATTGCTGATCGGATTCCAACAACACTATTGTCAAGTTGTTGGCAGTAGAAGTCCCGAAATCCACTCAACAGTTCAACAAAACAGAAGAACGCATCTGCTTCGGCATGGGACTGCAAAATTTGAATAGGGGTTATGGAAATCGATCTCGAGAATAGAGCAAACACAAGGCTGAAGAACACAGATCATACGAGCCAAATAAGGAATTTCAGATTTGCCTATGAAATAGCATACAGGAGAAACTGTCTCAATATAGTTTTAATTGGAGAGCCGATATCTTGAACATATTGAGTTAAGCCCTGCTACTGTTATTTATAAATTGTGTACATTATCATGTAAACATAGTTCAATGAAATCAGAAGAGCATACTTACTGAGCTATCTTCATCCGGGTCGTTACGGAATACATAGAAGATAGGTGCTAAAATTTCGTTCATCCCTTGAACGTATCTGATACCTTGGTTTAACTTCGCAAACACGAGCAATATATTCTTCATGGATTCCTAAACATGTACAAAAAAAACATTGCTGAGCTTGGGTATTCAAAAATAGGTGAAAATTTGTAATGAGAACAAAAACGTTACCTGATTAGAATGCGCAAACGATGATTCACCGGAGAAAAAGGGTATGTCTGGATGTGTACGTTTCACATCTCTGTCTATTTGGTCAATGGTCTCCGTATCCTACATGAAGTGAAAGAAATGAAGTCGGAAATGCTGGAGAATTTAAATACAATAACCTTTAATCTGGTCTTTTAGTCATGAAATAAGGGTTTTCTGAGAGATTAACAAAGAAAGTACGGTCCAGGATGGAATATACTATACCTGAAAGTACGTATTCCAGGCACTCGCCTTCCCAAGACTTAAAGGGTGGTCCTCATCAGTTATTCTGGATCGAGCAAGCATGCATCGGCTCTCACTCTTCAAATCATAATTGTCCAATCCTTTTGACCTCACCAATCTCCATGTGATTTCTGACTAACTACCACAGAATCATTTAGAGGTACAACACACATTTCAAGAAATACAGAAACTTTCTAGATAAGAAAGAAGACTGAAAAAACCTCACAACATAGCATGCAAAACTCACAGAAACACTTAAGCAAGAAACAAGAGACCAGGATCACTTACAGGGCTCGTAAGAAGCTCCTCCTTATAGTGCTTGTACTGAGATCTCTTTTGTTTCAATTCAGCTGACCATAGTGAACGTTCAGGTGGCAAGTAACCAAGCAAAAGCTACAAAGAGAATCATATGTCAATAGCTTAGTAAGATTTTCTTCATGCAGATAAAATTACATCCTAATACAGAAAAAAACACTCTCAAGTGTCAGCTCTATAAATTGTTTGCATTAACACAAAAATCATGATTTGTATAACACACCTTCCATACAGTAGAACGAATCCCAGGAGAATCAGGCAAACTTTGTAAAGCTAGACTTCTCAATTCCTTCATATTAATCACCTTCTTCGATAACTAACAAAACCAAAAAACATTCAGAAACTAAGCAACTAGAGCACATCACGATGTGATGATAAACGCAGAGAAGGAAAGTTAAAATTGACCTCAGCTGTGACATGAGCCTGACGAGAGTAATCCTCAGCGGAAGGACCAACGGAGATTCCATAATCGCCACTACTACCACCGTTGCTGACCCTAGGCGACGGAGATGGAACAGAAGAAGCGGTTGAAGAAGGAGGAGGAGGAGCAGAATTAAGGCGAGAAGAAACGGAAATCGATTTCGTCTCTTGTTTCATAGATGAGATTCTATTGGCCGGAGAATGACGGAGAAGACCGTCGTCGTTCGAATACATCGGAGAAGAAGAAGGAGGAGGAGGAGGAGATGGAGTAGACCACATGGTGCTGTTTAGCCATTCCGGTACTTTCTTCCTCACCATTTTCTAGGGTTCCGATGAATCGATTGATCGATTCGAAGGTGTGGGGAATCGATGATTTCTGTGAGTTTCAAGAAGTTGTTAATGAGAGAGAACAGGTTCTTTGTTCTTCTTCGAGTCGGTGATTTTGGAAAATGAGAAGTTTGTTAAAAAAATATCTCTTCTTCGAAGATGGTAAGTGAAGAGGTCACGGACAAAATTAATATTAAATGTAGCCTCGCTATTGTTGATTCTTTACACACTTAATCCCTTTAGTTTCTTGTATACTCGAATTTTCCCTGTTTGGGAATGACCTCATCCTTGTTGATTCTTTTCACATTTAGCCCTTTATTTCTAATTTACTCGAATTGCCCCCGTTTGTTTGATTGGGAATAACTTAGTTCTGTGTAAGATAATTATATTTTTTAGGGATAAAAATACTTTAAAACGGTAATAACACAAAGTAACAAGAACTATGATTGGTAAAATGTGATATACAAACACAAATTTAAACAAAAAAAACTCAAGTTTGATTAATCAAATGTGATGGAGCCAATTGACTTGGCAGTAGTATTTGTTCTTATGTAAACGTTATGTTTCCTACACAAACTCCCACGTGTTTCGTTGTCTTCAATAATACAGTTGACAACTACATAAATCTTACAAATATCCTCAGGTATTTGTTCGCATGTATTTATATTCACATTGTTAGATAGCTTATATCTTTTAGTTTATATTTTTGGTTCTCGAAGTTTTTAAGTTGAAATCAAGATATAATTGATTGTATTTTAACCTCGCGATAATAACTATATGGGTAAATTGCTTGACGATCTATCCAAAACAACTACATGAATTTTACAGATGTCTTTAGTATTTGTACGTATGTATTCATATTCGAATTGTTAGATAGCTTCTATCTTTCAGTTTATATTTTTGGTTCTCGAGGTTCTCAAATTGAAATCCAGATGTAATGTATTGTATTTCAACCTCGCAATAATAACTATATTGGTAAATTGTTTGACGATCTATCCAAAAGGAGACACATACTCCAAATAAAATTTATAGTTTTTGAATATTGATATTCTAAAAATTATTTTTATATTGGTAAATTATTTTGAGATTGGAATAAAACATATTTCTATTTTAAAAAGACAAAAATTAAAGATTTTTTAATATGTGTGAAAAACTCTAAAATTTATTACGAAATTGAGGGAGTATTGTACTTTCCCGCTTTAATGGATATTTAACCCAATTCACGTTGGCTTAATTTGCTGCAACGTGTGGTGTGGTCTGGTCTGATAAAACCATGAGCTTGTCCTAATTACTACTCTCGTGTGCAAGAATATATGACAAAGACTTGTACCAGAAAGCGCCAAGAGTGAACAAGGCTGGAATGTTACAGAACATCACATTCTCCATTGGTGGTTTCAGTTATTCTTACTGATCAACTATCACCAATAATCCCCACAAGAGCAACCTCCATCTTTGAAATGGTGAAATTGTCTTGCATCTCTCAGTAGAATATCTCTTTGGCTAATCTTACTAACATGTTTCATTAAAGAATGGCAATCTCCGCAGATTCGAAGGTTCTTAACTATCCTTAATGTGGTTCCAGGAGTAGTACTAAGAAGCCCAAGTGCAAGAGCCAGTTTCTCACTATGGATTCCAGTAACATTTTCCTTATCTTCTTCTTCAATATCATGAATCGACCAATCAGCTCCTCGAATGTATCCTCTCCCAATAGCTAGCGATATGATCTCCTCAAGCTTCAAACGTATCTCTTGTGCTTGCTTATGAGAAGAATCACCAGCTGCAAATTTGTTCAGTTGACCATCCAATTCGATATAACTCCATCCCATGCATCTTCCTTTGACTCTCTTCTGTAACGGTAATATTCTTTTCTCTACATCTTGATACTTCCCTTGAGCAGCAGATGATTTGTCAAAGAATTTATAACTACCACAAAGTTCTAGATCAACCTCCAAAAGATTTTGAGACACCATTTCAGCCCTTTTATTACAGTTGAGCGCCTTGCAAGCACGGTAGAGTGCAGCCCATGTTGTAAGATCAGGATTTATTGGCATATTTTCTATAAGCTCATGCGCTTCATTCAACTTACCTGCTCTACCTAACAGATCAACCACTACCACATAATGTTTCAATGTGGGCTCAATCGCATAGTCAAGCCTCATGCTATCGAAGAAATTGATTCCCAGATCAACTTCGCCTGAGTTCAAGCATGCAGTTAGAACCGCCAGAAACACAACCTCATCTGGCTTCTCTCCTGAATGCATACAACAGATTGAAACAATTAAACTCAATGAATCAAGGGACAAAGAAATGAGAATAACTAAATATCTTAAACCAGGCAAATTTTTTACCTGCATACATCATTTCTCTGAAACATAGGATAGCCTCATGAAAGTGTCCATGAACCGCCCAACCTTGTATCATAGCAGTCCAAGAAAGAATATCCTTACGCTTCATATTACTGAACACAGTAGCCGCACAATCAACTTCCCCACATTTTGCATACATGTCTACAAGAGCTGTCCCTATAGCTCTATCCAGTTTTATCCCATTATCCAATATATAACCATGAATCCTTATTCCTGATCCAAGCGCACCAGATTTTGAACAAGCAGAGAGCACAGTAGTAATTGCGTACTCATTAGGCTTCACGTCCTTCTCCAGCATCTCAAAATAAGTGGAAATCGCAGTTTCGTAATCACCAATTTGCGAAAACCCATAAATCAAAGTCGTCCAAGAAACCACATTCTTCTCCGGCATCAATTCAAAAACCTGCTTTGCTCTGTTCATTTTGCCGCTATCAACATAACCCTTAATTAAAGTACTCCAAGATCCTGAATTTTTCTCCGGCATAGACCCAAAAAGAGTTGCAGCCATTTTCATATCCTTGCCTCGACAATACCCATTAATCAAAACATTCCATAGCAAAATACTCTCCTTCTTAATGCTCTCAGGACTTTCATCGAACACCTGGTACGCATATTTCAATTCTCCTATCTTAGCATACATATCAACTAAAGTTACTCTAACAAACGAATCACAATCAACAGAATTCTTCAGAGTCACCGCATGAAGAGCCCTACCCAACGATCTAAACCCTAATCTAGAATTAGACTTGAGAACAAACGGAAAAGTTAGCCGATCAGGTCTCACACCAAGCCTCAGCATCATAATAAAATGACGAATCGAATCTTCGAAACGAGAATTCTCCGTTAACCCACGAATCAAAGCATTGAAAACAAACAGATTCTTTTCTTTTAAATGTTTGAATACGGAGAGGCTATAATGTGGAGATTTGAGAAGAGAAGAGCACGAAATAAGCTGAGTAACGACGCGGCTACTGAAAACATTGCGACGGAGGATCTGGGCGTAGACACGGCGGAGACTTACGGTGTCTTTACAGTCGTGAATCAGAGATATGAAGTGAGATTCGTCCGGCGAAGATAGACGAGTGACCGGGAGAGATATTTTGGCGGGAGTAGACTTTGGTTTAAACAGAACATACAGTGATTTCATCGTTACCACAAAACCACTCACATCAGATGGTCGATTATAATATACTGGCTGATTATCTAAACCGGATCACAAGATATTCGTAAACCGTAATTGAATTTTTAGTTTTGGTCTCTACCAAATGGCTCGAGAGTAGTACAACTAGTAGAAGAAACAGGAGTATGAAACAGTTATTGATGGTCTCTAAATTCTCACTTATTAAGAACGAAAGAAAAAGACAAGTAATATTCATAGAGAGGTTCTATCTCGTTCAGATTTGTAATAGTTTCATTCATCATTGACACAGTACGGAAGAAAACATTCAAAGAACACCAAAGAAAGGGTTGTTGATGGCTGAATTGAGCTCTGATCCAGCTGAGTTGAGAATGGCTGCATCGACCTTGTCTCTTGGTAAGAACAAGAACTCTCCTCCTTCCTGTTTCTCAAAACCGCATAGCTCCATGAACTCTATGCCTCCTTTTAGTGAGCCAACCCTATCCTGTTAACATTTCATCCCAAGAGATGATTAGTAAGAAATTGGACTAACATCTTCATTGTGTAGATCCTTCAGTCGACTTTGTTCACTAATTGAGTAAAACCAGATGAACATTTTTGGGCAGATTGTTTACCTGGAATGTTTGGTTGGTGAGTCTAATTTTCCGGAATTTTTCCTCATCTGGATTCTTAACCACATTTCCCATGTAAGTTAGCAGAGTCTGGAAAGCTCTCTTCACTTTAGCATCATCCTCCTGTACCATTCAACAAGTATATACTGTTTTTAATCAAAGTTCACTTGATCAACAAATTAAAGGGTTGATGTTTTCCTACGCCTTTCTCCTTGTATTTTAATAGATTAGTGGCTGAATTGTTAAAACTCAGGTGTGCTTACTGTAGCTCCAAATGTGTCAATTGATATATGTGGTATGTATTTACCTTGTGGGTTTGCTTGAGGGACCTCAAGCATTCTCTCATTTGTTCGGTCTTTGTGGCGGGTCTAATAGGCACATAGCTCTACAAGACAAGAGACAAATGTATTAATAAGAAAAGCACATAATAGGAGGCGATAAATACATTTGCTTTTGCAAACGTTTTGTTTACCTTTTTCTCCTCCACAACTGGCGCTGAAGGCTTTGAAGTTGTAGGATCTTCCGGTGGCAATCCGAGCTTCCGCCTTCTTTCAGCCTGTTAAAAAGTTAATATGAGTCTTCAAGTTTTTTGTTGAGAAATAAAAATGTAACGCAAAAGGTATGTAAATCTACTATACTGAAGATACCTTGTCTTCTTCAACTTTTTGGCGAATCTTTTCCCTAGCTCGTCTTTCTTCTTCTTTCTCAGCTTTACGCAAAGCGATTATACTGATATAGACAAAAACAAATAAGTATAGAGCTTGGTGAACAAAAACACAAATACGAATAGAGCTTTCACGCTTGATATAATAACAGAAGAAACAAACCGTTTTCTTTCGTTATCTTCTTCAATCCGTTTTGCTTCCAAGAGTTCCTTGCCAATTCTAATTCGCTCCTGAACCAAATACCAACCCGTTAGAGATGATAACAAGAAACTCGTTACAATTTCAGCCATCACAAAATCAGTATCAAATGAATTATATAGAGTATGACCCTTTATATACTTGCACAGAAAATTACAGTCAGTAGAGCTTAAGATCAGTGCATGCCAATTTTTAGGCAGTGAATTCAGGATAGTAGAGCAAAACTTAATATTAACAGAAAAGAATACTCATGCTTGTATCATCATTAAGTAACTATTGTAGATAGTTCAATTTAAAGCGGGATCAACATGAAACCTTCTCTCTTTCGCGTTCCATCCGTTTTTCTTCCTCTTCTTTCTTCTTCCGCGCACGTTCCCTAAGATGTGGAACAACAAATTATGAGGGAAATTATTCCTGACGCAATATAATCATTATCCAGTATTATCATAGAAACTAGACAGTCAACCAATATCAACTGTAGTGCAAACATTTGTCATGCTACTAGTGGAAGAAAGCAGAAGAGGTAAGGGTTATGCATGATAAAAGTGTAATGTAATCGGTGCACACTACAAAAGAAAATGAACATGGAGAGAACCTTAATTCTTGTGCTTTTATCTTCACTTCTTCTGGCGTAAGAGCAGGTTTAGGAGGCCCAACATTAGAATTGGCAGGTACCTACGCAAACAGTCAACAAAACAGTCAACTGAAGCAATCACGTAGTTAAAAGACCACATCCATGCCTAGTACAACATGGTATACGTTAAACAGAAAAGTTGACCTAATAATTGTCACACCCAGACTTTCACACTAAGACAAGAACTAAGAGTTCAGATTTGGAATGCACTTATCGAGAAGCAAAACAGTATAGAATAGACATTCTGCTGGAAAAAAACTTTTGATAAGACACACACCTTTGGCATTTCATCTACGTCAGGATCATTCTCGTGCTCCACCACCCAGTTAACTGCAGCCTCGAGACTGGCATTACCTGAAGGAGTGAAATTAATTTATGTTACAGAAAATGAAACCTAGGAGCATATCACAGTGTGTATAAAAAGGACATAGAACATCAGATTTCCAGGTATAAAATTAATAAGCTTCGGCCAGATTAATGACAGTTTACATATTGATCCACAATTGATATCAATTTTGGAGCTGTCATGCATACGATCATTTTAGACTTCAGATAATTCTTAGAAAAGATATGAAACGTAAATGACATAAGGTTACCAAAAGATTATAATAGAAGCCCACAGGCGAAAAAAAAAAAAAAAAAAAAAGAAAAAAAAAAAAAAGAAGTCATTTATTTTNGTAGTGGAGTGCTCGGGTAGCACGAGCTTTAGGGAAACCCATCGCTTCAAGTTCCTCGAGAATTTTGCTGTCAACATCTGGAACAACCATCTCTGCATTGCACAGACAGAGAGCATAAGTAACAGCGTTGAAGTCACATTCAGAAACTCATGAAATACATTCCGTTAACATGGCACTACCTTCAGCAGTCTCTCCACTACCACTAGCGTCATCAGTCTCCATAGGAACACTAGGAGCTTCCAGGCTGATGGGCTTCACCGTCTCCAATGTCTTATCTACAAACTCAGTATGCCCTGTTCTTTTCGTGTGCAAATCACTTTCCTACACAATGTAAGACAAGCAATCAGAGATATCATAATACTAAAGCCTAATACTTTTTCGAATTACAGAAACCACAAGCAATCAAACAAAGGAACTCTAGTAATAGCATCTAATCAGAGCAGTTTAACCAGAGAAAAATACACAAAGCAACAAATTCCTCAAAGGATTGAGATCTGAAGGCAACAACAGCTTAGACTTCAAGGTCTCAATTTTCACACAAAAATCAAGTCAAAACCCATCAATTCCAAACCCTACCCACATCAAATCGAGATCACAGAGCCAAAAACAGTCAAAAGAAGAAACTTTGAAGCTAAAAGCATCAATTTAAGAGATCTGAGTATAATCTCAATTCAATTTACCACCCATAAAAACCCAACTCAAATTCATCGAGAACGAAAACAGAAAACTGAGTGATGAAAGATCCGTACGGTTTTAGAGCGGCAAGGCTTGTTACAAGTGGTGCAAACGAGATTGAGAACCGCTTCGGTAGACTCAGCGAAATTGGAGTGAGAGGTTAGCTCGGCGTGCTCCTGAGCTTCCTCCACAGACTTCAACAACGTACCACAATCGCCACACTTGAGCGATACTCCAGCCATAGCTTCTACACCACAATCTCTCGCAAACTTGGATTTCACCAAACTCGATTTCTTCTCCTTTAATGAAGAGAAGTCTGTTCGTGTTGGCTTGAGAAAAGAGGAAGGTGTAGGGCCCGGTTCAATCTTTCTCAATGTCGGTTCAATTTTCCCGGTTCTGATATTATAAATAAAATTGATTAATACGGTTAAGTATTGGTTTGGTGATTATGGAAAATTAGGATGAGATTGCAACAGTCTTTGAGAACAGAGTAAAGCATAATGCAAAAGGAAACAAAAATCCTTCTGATATTATTATTGGTATGTTAGCAAAACACACAAACAATATACAAAGTTTCATCTCAAAGGCGAAACAACTTATAGAACAACACAGGCTTGTATATAGCAAGGGCTTGTGTGATCACCACTCCAAGCAACACTCCTGGTCCATATCCTATTGCTGCTGCTTTCCAGTTCAACACTTGTTCTTGCTCTGGCTTTTGTATTTCTGGTGTTGATGGTGTTTCATTTTCCTTGAAGCAATTCTCTTGAAGAGGAAGACCACAAAGATTGATATTACCTTCGAAGCAGGATTTAGGCTGCCCTCCGATCTGTGAACTCTGTGGTATTTGGCCAGTGAGTTCGTTATGCGACATGTTAACGTACGCCAAGAACGTGAGGGCTCTTAGCTCTTGAGGGATTTTTCCGGTAAGATGGTTTTGAGATAGGTCCAATGACTCGAGTTGTGTGAGGTTGGCCAAAGAAGATGGAATGTGACCTGTGAAATTGTTGTTAGATAGTTCCAACGCCATCAGGGACTTTAAGAGACCTATGGATTCTGGAATTTGTCCTTCAAATCTGTTCCCAGAGAAATCAATGGCTGTGTAGGCCTCTTGAATCTTCTCAAACTCCGTGTTTATTCCTTTCTTTCTCATATAAACGGAAGGATAATACCATAGTGGAGTCACACCGTTGTGGTGAAAATCTCCCGTGTACTTCAGCATGCCATATTGAGGAGTATTAACCGAAGCCAAAGGAGCACTAAAGTTCGTAAAGTAACTTGGTGGCAGACTCCCGTTGAACTTGTTATCCGATATGTCAATTATCCGAAGTGCCGGAAATGAAACAGGGGTTTCATGAGAAGATATGGGACCATAGAATTCATTTGATCTCAGAATCATGATCTGCAGATCTGGCAAAGCCTTCAGCCATAAAGGGAAGGTGTCAGTGATTCTATTGCTCTCCACGTTTAGAAACTCCAGATTTGTGCAATTTACTAGCGACCTTGGAAGCTTCCCACTGATTTGGTTGTGGCCAACATCAAGCTGCTCTACGTAGCTACAGAGGCCATTTTCCGTGTCGGGAAGTGTCCCAGTGAGGTTGTTGTTACGTAGTTTCAACACTTTAAGTGTACTCAAGCATCGGGGAATTGAACCACTGAAATTGTTGTACGACAGATCAAGGACATCTAGCCGGCTTGCATTGCAGATTGTGAGAGGTATGGCTCCAGTGAAATTATTATTTGATGCAGCCATGACACTGATGGTTGGTGGAATGATAGGAAAAGATCCTCGAATGGCGTTTGAGCTCAAATCTAACCTAATAAGTGAAGGCAGATCCCAATCTTGTAACCACTCATATACCTTGTTTCCAAGTCTGTTCTTGGAAATGTCTAAGAACATTAACTTCCGTAATGTCTTAATAAACATGGGGAACTCGGTGATGTTGCAGCTCGACAAGAATAGATCCGTCAAATTTCTCGAACCAATATGAAGCCTTGATATACTATTGCCGGAAAGATCCAAATACTCTAGAGACTTGAAGGGCAAGAAATCGAAGTTGATTGTGTAGGTTGTGTTCTGGAAAGATAGATCAAGATGTGTGAGGTTGGAGCACTTTGAGATAGGTTCTAGGATTCGACAACTCAAGAGATTCTCTGCCATGTCTAGATAATAAAGCTTAGATGTTGGTGAAGAACTCATATTTTGAGGAGGGTCTCTAAGATGGTTTTGGCGCATATCAAGATGTGATAAGGAAGGCATGGTGAATAGAGAAGAAGGAATGGTTCCAGAGAAGTGATTATAGGAAAGTTTTATTTCCGAAAGTTTGGTTAGATTTTGAATAGGTGGAAAGCGACCAGTGAGCTTGTTGTATGAAAGATTTAAGGTGGTTAAGCGGCTTAGATTACTGACTGAGGATGGAACTTCTCCGATAAAACCATTTTCGCTGAGATCCAAGTAATCCAAGTTGGCGAAACTGCCAAATCCGGAGGGGACCGGGGACAAGTCAAAGTGGTTTAAAGAGAGATCGAGGTGCTTGAGGTGCTGCAGTTTGAAGAGGCTACTATTAGCTTGGATGGTGCCACTGATACATGCACCACGAAGCTCTAGCTCTGTTACGAAACCGGTCTCGAAATCAAAGATGACCCCATCGAAGTGGTAATAATTAGAACCCCAAGAGCTTATATTTGGTTGTTCGAATATGCGAGTCAGCGTGTTCCACATGCGGTCGCAGTTGCGGGATGGAAACTCTTTCTTGAAAGCCAAAAGGATCTCAATCTGTTCGGGACGAGGAGGAACATATATTGGGAAGCTGGTCACAAAAACGCAACAGAAGAAACAAGTGATGAAGAAAACGGTGGTCAAATGAGATTTCATCTTCTGAAAGAAAGATTTTGATTTTATTACGAAGAAGAAAATGGTATTTGTGACCTTGTTCTACAGTCTAATCCTTATTACTATATATATATATATACTAGTGCTGATAAGAGTCAAGTTACACTTGCTTGACTTGTATACATATGCAATATTGGCCGATACAAACTATGGACCACATGGTACGGAAAAGAGATGAAGAAGAAAATGCATATACTTGCCTAGAAAATATAGATGGTACGGACCAACTATAGTACTATACATCTTGACTTGGAAACAGAACAAAGTCTTCCGTTATATATCAACCACACGTTTATTACTCAAAGACCCACCAGGACCTGTCATATTCCGAGTCGTCTGTCTACTTGTCTTGTTTCTTTATCATTTACTTAGACTTGACTCTTACGTCCACTGATGAATGTGAACACGTTCCATATTGGGACGTACGTAGCAAATATGAATACGTTCCATATTGGGACGTAGCAAATATGAATTATTAAGGACTTACCACACGCTATGGAGATAGAAAATTAAGGAACATTGGAGAAAAAATACGTACAAAAGCGATAAGTCTTTGACGCGTTTGAAAAGCTTAGTCAATGTAATAATCTTTGTAAGCAGATTCTCGTTAAGTAAAGATTTAGTCCATTGTTGAGAAGGTTACAGTTGGAACAACTCTTCTTTGTAAACATATGAAAAAATGAAATGTAGCACAAGTTGAGAGGCTCAAATGTTTTCACATGTTTCTGATGATACATATAATGCAACTTTAATGACTGCAAAACATAACAATGATAAAAATAAATAAATGGTAACTGATCTAATGTGATCGTCAAAAACCTTTTCCCACTAAAAGCTGCAGGGAAGATGATCAAAACTTTGAATTTGTTGTTCCTTCTTTTTTCAGTATAATGGAAACTAACATAAAATTTTAGTCTTGTGAGACTAGCATCCGTTCATAGAACAAGATGTATGCTTCAGATTGGAGGACTCTTTCCAGTGAAACCTGGCGAACATGTGAATCGCTTATGTTATACCACACAGTGGAGGAATCAGTCTCTTTAACTCTCTGACCTCCTCTAACATATGCGACATAATGACCTCCTCTCATTGTCCCTGAATGCTCCACCAATCCCGCAAGTCTGTAAATTGGCGGGTCTTGTCCGCTACACCTGAAAGAATCAAAAGATCAAGTAGCGGTTTCATACAATGAAAATTAAATAAAAAAGACAGATCAAATGTGGTAATGTAGAAGAGAGGAGATGATAATACCTTGAGTCCATATATTGTCGAAGATCAATGAACTCCTTGAAAGAAACATGACCACTTAACTTACTTAGCCTACCACGCGGATCTTGGCTGAATCGTTTTAGATGAATGGTTAAGACAGGTGGGGCTTTGTTTATAAGTACTCTTTTAGTTGCATCTCTCTTTACTATTATCAATTTCTCAGAATCCTTGTCTTCCTCTTCACTTTCTTCGGATTCACTGTTACTCAGAGCTGCTCTTCCATTAGAGCTATGATCTTTTACACCATGAGTTTCACTTGGATCTTGCTTCACAGCTGAAACATCAGAAGCCGAGGAGCTGGCTCCATTTTCATTCGCCAACTCATTGCTGGCGTTGCTTGATCTCGATTCATCTTTTTTGGCTTCTCTCTTTTCTCTCAACCGTTGGAGTTTCAGGCTCTTTGAACAGTTCTCACAATTCCAAGCATTGTCATCAGACAAAATCTCAGGCTTTGTGAAATGAGCTAAACACCTCTCGACAGATACCGGTGATTCCGAATCATCGATTTCTTCAGGATCAGACTCACTGCTGAATGCCATAAAACCAACTCCTGAAGCTTCAGCCTTAGAAGGAGGTCCGAAAATTGGTCCCTCAGAGACCTCAGGCTCATCGAATAACCCACCCAAATAACCAAACTCATTGTTTTGTGGTTCGTTATCACCACTTACAAATGAAGATGAAGCCTCACCCTCGGCTTCTACAACTGTCTTATCATCATCACAGGATTTGTATGGCATGTACAGTATTTGAGAATCTGCAACCACCAAAGGAAGCTCTTCCTCGTCCCACGGATTCACAGAGGAGGAATTTTCCTCTAAACCAGGATCACTACCAACACAACCAACTTGATTGATTTCTGCAGAATTACTGTTTGCAACTGTGCATTCATCAGATTGTGCACCTTGTACATTTTTTTCATCCAGGATGGTTTCCGCCTTTACGCATTCACCATTACCTTGCATCGACCTGTCTGTGTTACCTTCCAAAATATAATCACCCGATGAAACAGAGGTACTGGGAAGAATATTAGGACCCGGAAAATTTCCATTAGCCTCGGTTGTTAGGACACTATCACTAACCGTATCTTGCATATCTAAATTTTTCTCATCTCCAGAGGTTTCTGGTCCAATAACATCCAACCAAAAGCTATCAAATACAGTATCGCTGTGTGTCACACTTTCTGAGTCCTGCTTATTGTCAAAGGCTGAAACCGAAGGAGTCTCTAAAACTGGATCACTGTCTATAGGTGCAACGGTTGAACAAGATGCATCTGAATCAGCTGTGGTAGCCAAAGCTTTTCCTGGGAAATTCAGTTCTGGCAGAGCCTTGATTGGGAGAGCTTTTGAAACTCTATTTACCTTAGACCCATTCTTAGGAACTCTCTTTGGTGGCAGCAGCTTAGGTCTCTTTGTTCGAGAAACAGTTTGCTGCTTTTTAGGAGGGGTTTTCTTGAACGGTACGGGTAAAGAGAGATCCAAAAATGGCTCAAAAACTTTTGAGGAATGCCCACACTCCATACAAGAAACAATGCTTGAAGTTTCGCCTCCAAATACAGAATCTATGAGAGTTAATTTTTCATCTTTATCCAAAACCCCACGCTTCTTTTTCAAGGCTGATTCTTCGGTGCTCAACGAATCCAGCAAACAGCGTAGCAATTCGTGGCTGTCGTGCTGGTCATATCCCCTAAACTGAGGTGCCTTAGAACAGAAAGACCCAAAAAAAGCTCTAGGATTGATCACACTCCTTGAGCCTGCTTCTGGCTTCGTTTCAGCGAATAATTTCTTCAGGGAAGAAGTTAGAGGCCCATTGAAACCAGATACATCCTCCTTCGAGAAGTGATCCCGTAACTTATCCAAAGAAAGAAGATTCTGCATTATTGAATTGAAGAAACATGTATTACCAAGGTTTACTAAACCTCGTACAACATAACCATCTCTTGCTTCTATACCAGTGGTGACAGCACCTTCTGATTTGATATCACTAGTGACACTACCACTTCCTGAACACTGCTCTTTGGTATCAGATGAAGCTAAAGTTTTCGAAGATCGCTCTTTAATCGATTTTACAACCTCCGACAACACATCTTTCTTCTCACCATTCTCTTCCTTTTCAACAGGAAGAAGCGAATGGCAAGGGAAACACCATCTTAACTGAGGATTCTCCCATTGAATCACCAGTTTGTGACGTGTCAATCTGATATGCCTCACAACATGACTCTGAGATCCAGTTGGTAAACCAACACCTCCACAAACATAAAAACCACATTCCAAACAAACCCAAAGAGCCTTTTTGTCAGATTTAGGATCAGAGGAAGCATATCCCTTTTTCCCCTTAGTACCCTTCACTTTAGTTCCTCGCTTCTCATGCACCCCTTCCTTGCATTCTTGACACTTAATCTGCCGAGAAGACTTGATCTTCTCCAACACCTTCTCCAAATTCAAGCCCTTATCAAAATGCACACAAGCTTGTTTCTCCTTAACTGCTTGAACAGCCACCTCAGTTACCTCCCCGGCTTCACTAGGCTGTTCTGAAACCTTCTTGGAGAGAGACGGACTCCGACTCTCTTTAGTTGGAGCTCGGGCCTTCTTCTTCGCTTTCTTCCCCATCAGTTACTATCCAGGATAAAAAGAGAAATTCAAAGCCAGGAAAATAGAGTGAGTGATAAAAGTTGATACAGCTGAGGAAAAAAAAACAATGAAGCAATGAAACGCACACCAATAGATAAACCTTGGAAATATCAAAACCACAGATAAAGACAACCAAAAACCAATCCACATTCAATCAAGGCAAATATGTGATAACTAGAAAAAGGTATTATCAAACTCAAAATCAATATCCAGCTTCAAATTTTCAGAGTAATCTGCCCATGATTCTAAGACACAAAGTTAAGATTTTGAACCAACTGACAATAACCCAGGTTTCTAAGAAGTACCCATAAAAAAAGTATCCGACTTTGAAATGACAAGCAATCAAAGATCCATAATTTTAAGGAAGTAGAACCTTTCAAGCACCAAAAACACCTAAGACTAAGATTCATATCTTATCACCACTTAGCACTAGCAAGGACCGTTGTTGCAATCAGGAGGAAAAAAAAAACAAAATTGCTCAAAAACAATCAAGACCAGAGTTCAGAGAACTTACCCACAATAATAAACCCCAAAGGAGAAGATAGGGGAACATTCACATGAGAAAGGATAGAAGAGGAAGAATCAAAACTAGAGAAGTTTGGGATCTAGCTTTAATTAAATGGTTTATATAGAGACACAGATGCTTCGTTGTTGGTTGGTGCCGCCGTCAAAAAGGAGACAGAGAGTCGACGGAAGTATGTGAAGAATCTCAATTAGTCTACTGCTCAGAGGCAAGCTTCGAATTAGTTACAAGTTACTGGTGTAAATATGAAAATCAGAAAAGCTTTTAAAATAACGGGTCACGTAGCTAAATAAGCATAACTTTAGGTATCAACTTTGTAATTGTAAGAGAAAGCACAGACGGATGAAGAGAGATGATTTGTGTTTAGAGCCCAATATTGATTCAGGCCTGTTAAAGCCCACGACGAGTTTTTAATCCAGTAAGCGTCTCTAGTTTGTTTTGTTTGAGAAGTCCCACATCGAGAAGCTGGGAGTGAGTAGTATCAGAAGTTGTAGTATAAATAGACTTCACTCTCGAAATGAAGAAATCACGCAGCCATGTGGTGACCACAAAGCGAACTATTCTTTCGCCTTTTACTAAAGAATACCGTGTGTTCTCCACGCTTCAGTGGCATACGCCTATTTTTGGAGGGTTTCTCACTTTCGAGTGAGACCCAACAGTTTCCAAGTCTTACACTTCTAGTTTCTTCGGTCAGTATACGATGTGAAATACTGAAGAAAGACAAGCTAATTAAGATTACAATAACGAGAATGAGTAGCAGCAGAAGCTGTTTTATAAATAAAAGTTGGACCCAACAGCATTCTAGTATATGACCAAGTCCAGATATGACTAAGTCCTGGTGGGTCTGTGTGGGATAAACATGTGGTTGATACATAAAGGAAGATTTGAAAAAAAATGTTAAGAGCAAACTGATACCTAATCTGGTGTACGTGGCCCATAGTTTGTCCAATACATAGGGGTTGCTCAAATCCAAAGTCAAGTAGCTGTGATTTGACTTCTTAAAATCATTACATATGACTTAAAAAAATGAGACTGCAAAATCAAACCATACATGATACATACCAAGGCAATTTCTTCTTCATATAATATATATCTTCCTTTTGTTTGAAATCTCTCTTTGAGATGATGAAATCGCATTTGGCCGCTGTTTTCTTCATCATTTGTTTCCTCTATTCTGTCTTTGTGACCAGATCTCAAGTTCCCACTCCACCAGCACCTCCTCGTGCAGACCAAGTTGAGATCCTTTTGGCTTTCAAGAATGAGTTTCCAACCAGCAACTGTGACCCCATGTGGAACAGGCCGGATCCCATAAATAACAATCACAATATAAGCTCTTGGACCAAAGACAAAGATCCTCGCTCCTATGATGGGGTTTTCTTTGATAACAAGACCGGTGTCGTGACAGAATTATCCCTTCGTACTGCATGCATCAGTGGTACCCTCCAGGCTAATAGTAGCCTCTTCAAACTACAACACCTCCGGCACCTCGATCTCTCTAGAAACCACTTTGACTCGTCCCCTTTGCCCGCCGGATTTGGGAGACTCGCCAACTTGGAATCCTTACGTCTAACGGAAAATGGCTTTGTCGGTGAGATTCCCTCCTCAATCAGTAACCTGAGCCACTTAACAACCTTATCTATTGCATATAACAAGTTCGCCGGAGAAGTTCCCTCCTCAATCAGTAACCTAAGCCGCTTAACTTACCTAGACCTTTCATATAACAAGCTCACTGGTCGTTTTCCACTTGTACATAATCTAACCCTTCTTTCTGACATAGACTTTTCCTATAATCACTTTTCTGGAACCATTCCTTCTTCTCTATTCACCATGCCTTCACTAAAAAACCTTCATCTGCGCCAAAACCATCTTAGAGACCCTCTTGAAAATATGAGTTCTTCTGCAACATCTAAGCTTTACTATCTAGACATGGCAGAGAACCTTTTTAGTTCTCGAATCCTAGAGCCTCTTTCAAAGTTACCCAACCTCACATATCTCGACCTATCTTTTCAGAACACAACCGACAAAATCAACTTTGAGCTCTTGTCCTTCAAGTCTCTGGAATATCTGGATCTTTCCGGGAATGGTATATCAATGCTTAATACCAGATCGACAAATTTATCGCAGATAAGCTTGTCGAGCTGCAACATCACCGAGTTGCCCACGTTTATTAAGAACTTACGGGAGTTGCGTGTGATAGACATCTCCAATAATAAGCTTAAAGGAAAAGTGCCTGAGTGGTTATGGAATCTGCCTTTTTTGTTCGCTGTGAATATCTCTCACAACTCTGTCAATATTTTGGAAGGTTCGCCAAAAGTACTCCTTAATTCTTCACTTTCCTTGTTAGATTTGAGTTCAAACGGCTTTCAAGGATCTTTTCCTATTATTCCAAACACCATCCAATACATGGCTGCATCAAATAATCATTTCACTGGAGGCATACCTTCAACGCTCTGCAATGTAACTCAACTTCGTCTCCTTGATCTATCAAACAACAATTTTGGTGGTTCAATTCCCGGATGCTTGGGAAATGTATTGCCAGGAGTGTTGAGACTCAGTAACAACAACCTCAATGGGACAATTCCGGACATGCAAGATACCTTAAAACAACTTGATGTTGGCCACAACCAAATCAGTGGGAAGCTTCCAAGGTCTCTTGCAAATTGCACAAGTCTGAAGTTTTTGAACGTGGAGAGCAATAGAATCACTGACACCTTTCCTTTCTGGCTGAAGGCTTTGCCAGATCTGCAAGTCATGGTTCTGAGATCAAACAGATTTCATGGTCCCTTATCTTCTCCTGAAAGCTCTGTTTCATTTCCGGCACTACGGATAATTGACATATCGGATAACAAGTTCAACGGGAGCCTACCACCAAATTACTTTGTGAATTGGAGTTCACCATTAGTTGATATTACTCAAGCTCACTCGCCAAAATACACTGGAGATTGGCATTCCAGATCTCTGACCCCGGCGTGGTATTATCCTTCCATTTATATGAGAAAGAAAGGAATAAACATGGAGTTTGAGAAGATCCAAGAGGCCTACACAACCATCGATATATCTGGGAACAACCTTGAAGGACAGATTCCAGAATCCATAGGCCTCTTGAAGTCGTTGATGGCATTGGACTTATCTGACAACAGTTTCACAGGTCACATTCCATTGACTTTTTCCAACCTCACACAACTTGAATCATTGGATATATCTCAAAACCAACTTTCTGGAAAAATCCCTCGAGAGCTAAGAGCTCTTACGTTCTTGTCGTACATCAACATGTCGCACAACAAACTCACTGGCCAAATACCACAAGGTTCACAGATTGGAGGGCAGCCTAAATCCTGTTTTGAAGGTAATATAGATCTTTGTGGTCTTCCTCTTGAAGAGAGCTGCTTCAAGGAAAATGGAGCACCATCAACACCACAAATACAAAAGCCAGAGCAAGAACAAGTGTTGAACTGGAAAGCAGCAGTAATAGGCTATGGACCTGGAGTGTTGTTTGGAGTGGCGATCGCACAAGCACTTGCTATATACAAACCCATGTTGTTCTATAAGTTGTTTCGCCTTTGAAATGAACGATTTCCTTTTCACTTCTTTGTTGTTTTACATGTATGAGAATCAGTTTCCTGTCTTAGCTTTTTCAATTTAATAAATGAACAACACAACTTTGTTTTTTTTTAATCAGCTATCTTCTTTGATTTCTTGTTGAAACTATCCTTTCCCAAAAAAGTTTATTTAACATCTGTAAGTGTTTGTTATTGAGTTGATTAGTGTATGTTAAGTCTGGTGTAAATACTGGTGTAAATACGTTTCAAATGATGGGTCAAGTAAACAATATCTTAATTACTAGAAGAGAAATTCACAAGCCCAAGAAGAAACAATGTATTTAAAAGCCCAAACTTTTATAAGGCCCGCGGAAAATCCAGTAGCGTGTTTACTTTCAGAGTCCCACATCGAAATGATAGGAGTGAGTAACATCAGAAGTGGTAGTATAAATAGACTTCACTCTCGAAATTGAAAAACCACGCAGCCATGTGGTGAGCACAAAGCGAACTATTCTTTCGCCTTTTACTAAAGAATACCGTGTGCTCTCCACTCTTAAGTGGCATACGCCTATTTTTGGAGGGTTTCTCACTTTCGAGTGAGACCCAACAGTTTTCAAGTTATAAATTTATTTCTTGGCTCGTAAGGCAAGTTCAAATAAAAACTATGACAATAGTCTCTCAAGATGCCCTTCCTTAATCAATAAATTTTGGGAATGCGCATAGAAATTTTAAATTTTGTCAGTTTCTCTCTTTGCCTTCAGATGAGTTTGGCAGAAAAATTAATACCCCATAAAAATGAATTTTTAAATCCTTCCACTAAAAAAACAAGACTTAGCATTCCAAATGACAACAAAATGTTAAACCATTTTGTCTCCTAGACATGCCTTGTTTCAGAAGAAATCCAAACGAAAGAAGAAAAAAACTAAAGAACGGAAACTAAGCCCAAAAGAGATTGTCTTGTGCCACAATTAACATATCCCAGCCCTATCCACTCTCTAAACTGACTTGAGGGATACGATATATGGCAACTTAAAAAGGAAAGAGAGAAACATGAAAAGAATCTTCAGTTCTGAGCACCAGCCACTGCCACGATCATCTCTTCGGGTTTCTTCATCGGAGGTGTTTCCGTCACAACTTCGCTGGTGGTTTTCTCTGTAGGAGCAGCAGAAGCAACCACTGTTTCTGCCGGATTAGGGTTAAGGTCTAGACCTGAAGGGCTCAGAGAAGGTTCTTCTAGTTCAGGATCATCATGTGGCTCACTATCACCTGACAAACCGCTTGAGTCGCCGTCTTCTTCATCATCATCTTCTTCTTCGGCTTCTTCTGTTGGAACATCAGCTTCCACCATATCTACGTTTTGCTCTGGAAGCCTCTGTTGCAGTGGAACAGCGTTGCTTATGAGCTGTCCTGTCCTCAGCTTCTCTCTGTAATCTTCCATTTGAGTCAGGTATCGCTGTTTGTCCTCCACTGCCTTCCCTTGGTAAACCTAAAGTTGAGAGAAAATCAATACATGAGACAAGACCAGGAAACATATACAGCCAATGTTAAATGTTGTTCTGTGAAAACCAATTCGAAATAAATTCATAAACAGTACTATTGATAAAACCAAATAACAGGTAATTTGATCAAATCAACTGACAAAAGTGTGACAAAATGTAACTTACCGATTTTTCTTGTTCATTAAGCTTGTTCCAGAGTTCCCCAATCATTCTGCTGATCTCCCTATCCTTACCAGGGTGTAGTGGTTTGAGCCTGGCATGCTGTTCCGCAAAAAAGAAGTTGTAACCGCTTCTGTTGGGTTTCGGATGAGCAGGATCACGTTTTTTGATCTCCGACTTCTTTCTTCTCTTACGGCGTTTTCTTACTTCTCCAGTCACCCCCTGAGGATTGGCACTATTGTTCCAAGTGTTAGGGAAAACACCATGACTCTGTTGAGGAGTTTGAGCAACTGTGTTCTGAGGAAGAAGCTGATACAGAACTCCTTTAAGCTTCTCTGTTCCAATTGTTACAGTTACAAGGTAACCATTTTCGAATTTTCCATCGATCACTCCAACCACATTTGGACCAGCTACAGACCCTGAACAGTTTCAACCCAAGAAATGAGGGGTTTGGTAAGATTTGTAAATCACAGTTTCACAGTAAAACCATTTAAAGAAACAAAGAGAAAAATTTTAGACCTCCGGGAAGCTCTCCAGTATTGATCTTTGGTTGGGGTGGAAAGGTTAAAGCTTGGAGTTCTTGAGAAGGTCTTATGGTTCCCTGCATAAGTCCCGGCCTTGCAGCTGCGTTCTGCAGAGAGTCTACAGAAGAAATGTTGTTACAAACACAGAAGTGGCTAAAGAATATTTTGTACGATAGAACAGTTAATGGGTTAATGAGCAAAACCTGGAGGAATCTGGCCATTAGACCTGAAGAAATAGATTTGCTCATAGTTGCTAAGCAGCGAGAAATAGTACTTGCGCAGGACATATGATGCGTTTGTGGCTGTTGGAGGAAAGACAAATGTAGCAGTTACTTCTTTCCATCTCCTTTCATGGAGTATCTGCAATTCAAAGAAGGAAATGACAGAGGTTAATGTTGAATTCAGGATTTGGACAAGAAATTACTATGAAAGAAAGATCATACAGTAAGTAGGACATACCTTATTGATTCCACCACGAGAGGTTACCTCAATGAAAAGCTTGTGCAAGTCCAGATCTCTCCCTCCTATAATCGGGACCCTACAAATGGAATATGCAGAATGGTGCTATAAAGTGTTGCGGCCAGATTAGACATACAAAATATTGACACATTTAAGTAGACTAATACACATAAAAGAGATATAAACAGAGAACCAAAATTTTGTAGTTCAAGTTGAAACACACAAAGCATAAATCATCATCTATCCAAGAGCTTAAATTTAAAAGATGGAGACTAACACAAACTTCTATCAGAGCCAAAAGATAAACTTGTTTTCAAAAGTAAGAACGGATAAGGGAAGAAGAAACTTACATGAATTTAGTACCTAAGAGAGAGTGCAGCTTTTCAAGAGAAGACATGAAAAGCTTAGGGTCTGCAACCACAGCCTCATAGGATGCTTCAGGGGTAATGCAAATGTTGTTCATTGGCACTGACCCTTGCTTTAGACAAGAGCTTGATGCCATTCCTTAACACAAATCAAAAGACAAAAAAAACAAAAAAGGGTAAGCACTTTAAGGCCATTTATCCTCTTTAACAACCACTAAACCTTCTGCAGCATTTACTTGCCCAGCTTATTAATGAAACAAAAGTCAGAGACTTTAAGACTCTACAAGATGTCTCACTCATAGAACATCCTTTCTCAGAACATCAGAGTGTATTTAAACCACAAAACAGAAACTCAAAGATACACAGGATTTCCAGTTTTAAATATTATCCAACAGATGCAAATGATGATGTTAATGACAAACAACCAGTAAAAGAAGCAAATAGAGAATTGCAAATTCCAAGAAAAGAAAACCAATAAAGGCTCTAAAGCTGTAAAGCCCCACCCCATCATAAAATCTCATCCCTCTTCTGTTTCTTCTACCCAAAACACAAATCTGAATAAGACAGATTGCCATTAAATGTAAAAGCGACTTGAGCAACCATACACTTTAAGGATTTACATAAAAACAAAAGACAAATCTCTGACAAAAAGGGGAATTTTTGCGCCGGCAACTTAACTTTCCCTGACGAGATCCTTTAAAGAAAAACAAACCAACACAGAAGCATATCAACAAATACATTACAGGCACTCTATTGAATGCCCCTCAACAACAACAACAACATTTCGCCATTAAATTCTCTGTTCCAAGTAAAAGATTTTCGATTGATGCAACAGAGGAAATGAAAAAAAATCAAAATAAAGAGAAACCCATTTCTCGAGTTTCCCGCGAGACAACAACGACAAAGAAGAAGATAATAAAATAATGGAGAAAGAAAGATTAAATAAAAGAGGAGTAATAAAAATCTCACCTTTGCTTACCATTTACCCTTGAATAGTCATAAAAATCAAAGCTTTGGGTTCCCTTTAATGGTGAAGGAGTGCATAGAGGAAATATAATGATGGAAAGACGCGTACGTTGATGCGAATGATTAACCCAGAATGATGTTTAACAGATTGGGGGGCTATAAAATAGGTCAAATGTATATATTTACCAAAGGGTGAGAGAGAGATTTGATGATGATGATGATGATGATGAGGAGCTTATGAGAGAAATTATGTGCCAATTTATATAAGGGAAAAAGAAATGGAAGAGCAAAAAAAGAAATTGTTTTAAATGCAAATTTAGATATTCAAGATTTTGACCACAGAAAATATTAAAATTTGATTTTTTGTGCATTTATATGTTAAATATAGTTTAATGAGTTTTTATTCAAACCAAATCTTTTCTATTTTTATATAAAAGATGAAGATAATTTTTCTCTTATAATTTGTTTCTAACCGTTATTTTTGAGTGGTGGTGGAATAATTAAAACTATAAAATGAATGTTAAATTGGAAAATCTATAAAATGAGCGAAATAGTTAAGAAATTAATAAGAAAATATACATAATTTATATATTTTTTAAAATATATATCTTTTATTATTTTAGCTTTACCTTGCATACATTAACTAAAAATATTCATGTACAATTAACCGATGACAACAATATAAACAAGAAATTAGCTCACAGCTGCTAAGTTATTTGCTATGTTTTTAAATTAGTGGTTTACAGTAAAATTTGTAGATAATTACAACAAAATTTTATTTATACATACCATTTTTCGCAAGTGCCATAGATAGCATAAAATATATATAGAGATTTAGATATTTAAGAAATATAAAAATAAACATAATCTTTTATATTAGTATTTACGCGTGTCAGATAATGCATCACAAATTTTTATATAGACATAATTATAATTACAAAAGGTAAAAGTATAAGATAGAAATTTACGCCTGTCATTTATACATAAGTAGTATGTCTTACAATACTTTCACGAAAGGTAAAACAAAAATAAGTTTTCCATTATTTGCATATATCATTTTTGCATAAAAAATATTTTTAACAGGTAAACATAAAATTTTAATTTTTGTTATTTACTTGTGTCATCTTTGCATAAAGGTGTTAAAAAAATATATTTAGAAATTAAAATTTTTTGTAATGGTTATTATTTACACGTTTCATTTTCTACAACAGAAAAAGATATATGTATGTGTCCGTGTTTATAATATATATACATTATCATATTTTATTCTATTTTCTAATTTCCATTTTTTTCTTTTTACAAACAAATATATGTATATTAAAAAACAGAAACAATTTTTTTGACAAAAAATATGACACAGTATAATATATTTATCCCTTAACTGATTTTTGTTAAGAAGAGAAATATGAAGAAAAAAGTAGATTTTTATTTTGAAATATGTGGACAAAAATAATTATATACACTAAATAAAGTTTTTAAGCAACTTATAAGTTGTAACCGTATGATTTTAAACGAGTGAATTAATATATTGAGATATCAATTTTATTTTGATACCATAAATACTTAATTTTACACATTCGAGTTTGACTTGGCTACATGTTCAACAAATTCAAGAATAGTTACATAAAATGGTTGAGAATATAAAAAATGACAAATTACTTATAACAATAATTTTGATTTTAATATCAATAACAGTAGTTATAATTTATCTGTTAATTATCTTTGTTTTCATCAGAATGTAAATACTAAACCCTGAATGTGAGTATTTTTAAAATTGAATACATATATAGATCCTTAGTAATTCATAAAAACCTGAACAAACAAATTTAGAAACAATGAAATAATAATAATAATAATAATAATAATAATAATAATAATTATTATAATAATAATAATAATAATTATAATAATAATATTCTTTATATAAGGGGAGGACGTTTATTTTATTTGAAGATTCAAATTTTCTTTATATAAGTAAAATTTAAACTAAAGAAGATGATATTTCATAATGTGTTCCCACCTTTTTAAATGTATTTAATCATCATATCGTAGACACAAGATGATTGAAATCCTAGAAGATTCACCATCTCAAACATTTATAAGATATCATGCCAGATCTTATATATATATTCAAAAAATAAAATAAAAATTCAAACCATTAGCTAGAACACTAATCTACTATAACAATTACTATTTTGTGGATATGATTCATGATATCTGACAACTGAAAAGCTTGATTTTCCAAAAACGCGTTTTTAAAATGTCGTTATAGATATTAAAATTGTTACTAGTCTATTTTCATTAATTAACAACATATCCACAAATGATTTTTCAGTCTATTTATTTGGATGTTGTTGCATGACTTTGTCAATGAAATGAAATTTAAGGAAAAAGAAATGTATACAATTGTTGTATTTTTTATTGTAAAGAAACATTTCACGAACTGCAAAAAAGAAGAAGGAACCATTTACATAACATAAATTTGAAAAAAATAAGTATATACACAATATTAAACCAGAACCATTTACATAACATAAATTTGAAAAAAATAAGTATATACACAAAATTAAACCAAAAGGTTTAAATTCATTCACAAATGGATGACTTGTAGTCCAAGATTCTCGACCATGAACATCATATAATCCCCTGAGCTCTAAACAGTAGAAATGGTACAAAATCTGTAAACTCGCTACATAATCAAAGCTTTGTATTCTGTACATACACAACCTGTATCTACGTAACGCATGCATACAAAAAATTTAAAAGTTTCAAGAAGAGTACTGAAGGTCCATGGAAGAGCTTCTCCAACTTCTCTTATTTGATGTAACCCTAACCTAAAAGACACGGCAAAACAATAAACGTCTCAGTTAAAGCAATATTACATGTAATTAAAGAGATAGTTTTGGAAACTTAACCTTTGAGGATAAAGGAGGCAAAGATGATCGTCTTGTAAGCTGCTCTCTTTCCTCTTGAACAGTTTTTAATCTTTCTCTTAGCAATTCCACTTCATTCTCGATCTTTAACCTCTCGTAATCAACCGCGGACATCGATTTCCTCCTTGAGCCCGAAGAGCTAAGCGATTTTCTGCGTGGACGACATAATGGAGGAAGTTTTCGAGCAATTCCCGAGACAATAATACCATTTCCCTCAGGTTTGCTATCAGAGGATTCTTCTACACTCTTCTTCTTGCGAATGTTCTCTGTCTCATCCTTTACAATATAAACATCGCGCACGCGCGAATAAGTGACTTCTGAATCTGATTTGTACAGATCTCTATTCTTTTCTCTGTTTTCTTCTTCTCTATATGGCATATCTATAACCGTTCCATTAAGTTCTTGAACAAGCAAAGCTCTTCTCTCTTGAGATTCTTGATCTTTGTAATGTCCTGGTTTCATCTCGGTATTCTCGGGAAGATTCTGTTCTCTTGCTAAAGAACATTCCAATTCGTCTGTTTCAATGAGTAACTCTCTATAAGCTTCAACTTCTTTCTCCAAGAAATGTTTTTCCCTCTCACGCCGTATCAAAATGTCTTTGAGTATGACCATCTCTTCAGCGTCGAATGTTGATTTCTCTTCAACCATTCTCTGGAATTGCATCGCTTCCATTTCTACTGTCGCCTTCTCATCTTGTAGCCTATGTATCATCGCCATCGCTTCATCCGCTGCTGATGCTGCCGCGCTTCTCTCTTTGTCGAGCTCATCACAAACCGCTACTCGAGCAGCTCGTTCTTCTTTCAATGATTTTTCTAATTCCTTTACAGATTTTTCCTCTGTATTTCTGACCAAAGATTGTTCTGTTGATGATGAATTGTAGTTGTTCACCTGCTCATCAATTGATACAGTTTTTTCTAACTCCGGCCAATGAGACATATTAGTCCCCTCTTTTTCCTTTACACAATCTACAATATTCCAAAACTCGAATCAACACATAATATACACGAGGATCCATATCCGCATAAACAAAATAATTTATAATCTTGAAAGGCCTAGCATCGATTATTCGAATATTACACTAAAAATCTCAACAGGAAAAAGATGATATCGATCAGCTTAAGATAAGAAAGAATACCTTTACGGATATCATTGGAACATCTTTCATCCGTAGCTCGGATAAAGACATCATAAGGCTGCAATAAATGGTTTTTCACCGTCTCATCGAAAGCTTCGGATGAAGAAAATGATCTAAGACTTCCAGAATCCCCACGGCTATGGCCTCTCCTATGTCTCTTAAGACCGTTTCTTGATCTTCGGGTAACAAACCGCTTAGCCTTCATTCCCTGGACGGTCATCAGATTAAATCCACCAAGAGCCTTATTATTAACCACATTCTGTTCATCTCTTGATACATCCTCTTCTGTTTCATCATTAACTCTAGCATTACTTATATCACCACTGTTCTTTCTCACCAGCTTTAACTCGACAAACCGATTCGAATCATCATCACTAGTAATTGAACCGAAGGGGATTTTGCTTTTTATCGAGCGGTCTACGGCTGAGATTCTCCCTGATGCACATTTTACTAGATCCCCTTGAAACCATTTCTTCATGTTTGCATCATCAAATTCAAAACGTCCGTTGTGAAATCTTGGAAGAGAAAAACCTAGAAACCCTAGAAATCTTAAGACGAGATGTATAAACAGAGATGTACATAGAAACAAATAAGCTATGGAGAGATTCAGAAATGCTCCTATGAGACTAGTGAGATTCCAATTGTGTGTATCATAACAAGGCATTTTTGGAAGTAGATGAGACAAAAGCCAAATTTATGTTCTTTCGGACAATCACTTCCGAAAATTTATGGAGAAAATCAAGAACTTGAACTTTGATAGGCCCATTTCAGATTTCACGTCTCATTTTCTAAAACCTAACATAGTAATGCGAAAAATTGTTTTTCTCCTTTTGCAATCCGAAATGAAAGCATCAATTAAAGAAAACGGATCAGAACCACAAGTTGAGTGAAATTTAAAATATGTAGAGAAGTTACTATTTTTGAACAATTTAATAAATCAAATCAAATCAAAATTGGGATTCTACATGAAGCTGAGGTCGCCAAGTGGGGAATGTTTTGACTTAAACTAATTAGACCTAACTAAAGAAAGATGAAGAAAAAAGAGAAGCAAATTATACTTTTGAAGTTGCGAGAAAATCATACAGTAGGGTAGCAAATTATAGAGTTCTCGTAATCGAGTTCATGTAGATTAATACTTATATCTCGGGAAACTATATTATCAAGAACTTATCCGATGGTCACCATGTTTGGCGAGGAAATAAAGGTTCGGCATCTAACCACGAAGTTGATGCGTCGTTGTTTTGCAATACCAAAGGTGCAGTAACACCTACGTTGTTGCATGATTGTACGCCAATGTTAAACTCCACGGGTACTTCATCTACGTTGTTTTCAACGATATGAGCATGTGACTCTGGCGAGCGAATTCTTTCTAATTCCATCGAAACCTCTCTCATGCTTGGTCGTTTCTTCCCATAAAGATTCAGACACCTCCTTGCAATTTGTGCCGCCGCCATGACTTGATCTTGCTTGCAATCGTTTTTGATTCGAGGGTCAATAATCTCGGAGAGTCTGTTGTCTTTCATTGCAAGGATGAAATAAGTTGCCAATGTTCTGTTTTCTTGAAACCGCACTAAAGAGACCGGCTTTTCTCCCGTGATGAGCTCCACTAGCACTACCCCGAAGCTATAGACATCGCTTTTGTCGGTGAATTGGCTTGACTGGAAGTACTCTGGATCCACATATCCGACTGTACCTGAAACTACAGTGGTCAGGTGGGTATGATCAACTGTTATCGATCTTGACGTGCCAAAATCAGACACCTTGGCTCGATATTTTTCATCCAACATTATGTTTGTAGATTTGATATCTCTGTGATATATCGGGGAAGAAGCAGACGAGTGAAGGTATGAGAGAGCTCCAGCAATATCTATGGCTATGCGCAAACGCACTTCCCAAGTAGCCATCGTGTAATCATCAGATTCATCGTGAAGATGTTCGAAAAGGTTACCATTGGGAATAAACTCATAGACCAGAAGAGGCACCTCTGTCTCAAGGCAACAACCTAAGATTTTCACGATGTTCCGATGGTTGATTTGTGATAAAATAACAACTTCGTTGATGAACTCTTCGACCTTGTCTTCGTCCACAACTGTAGACTTTTTCACTGCTACGATTCTACCATCTACAAGCATTCCTTTGTACACGGTACCTTGACCACCCTGTCCAAGCACTCTGGTTAAGCTGAATTTCTCGGTAGCTTTCTCTAATTCTTTTGCATTAAATACTACTGTCTTCTCGATGGTGCCTTCACTCGAAGTCAATTGTTGTTGCAACAATAGACCTCCATTACGTTTGAAGAGCTTTTTTTTCCGATTGATCTTCCTTCGCCTTCTGATGAATTTGTATAACCAGAAGCTTACACCGGTAAAGATCAACACACCAAAACCTACACTAAACCCTGCAAACCGACGAGAAGGAAAAGTCGAAATAATGATTTAGTTAATGTAATGATCAGGTAATAGAGAAAGGAGACACAATGAGTGCACACTGAATTTATATAGAAATTGGGTAACTTTACCTATAATTATTGGTAAACTCCTGTTTTTCTTATGTACATAGCGATACCCTCCCGGAGTATTCACACAAGTGTATTCACTTCCGTATCCTAATCTGTATACGTATGTGTTTTCGTAACGTTGACACTCATCAATATCTAGATGAAAAGAATGTCCAGTTAGATGATGATGATCATGATCTCATAGTTATTACTCTGACTAGTGACTACCACCTAGTATGATCTGTTATATAGTATTTGAAATATAAATTTCTTAAACAAAACAAAAACGGAAAAAAAAAACTGAAAAAGGAATTACCAACCTTTGCATCCGCCCAGAATATATGGGTTACCTGCGTAACCACCGTTGCATATGCAACCCATACTGAAACTGTCATAATAATTAATGTTGAAGGACATGCAAGGAACAGATGTATCAGTGTAGTAACTGCTCATAAACGCTGCGCTGTCGCCGTCTTGGCATCCCAGAGACTTGATAATTGAAAGATTCATCACCGGAATCGCCCACCGAAGTTGGACTGTAACATATTGTCTATCGTGAAACCATTGCGGATCAGTTGATTTGGCCACAGGGACATCGTACGGTAGTTTGAATCCTGAGTAAAAGGCTCCATCTGTTAAGAAGGCTACTCTACACCCTCCTCCTCCTCCTCTTGTTGTTGTGTTTTCAGGAATGTCTTCTATGTTGACACCGATTACATGTCCTATCTCCTCTGGTGTGTCTGCTATACAGCTTCTATAACCATTGAACATATAATTGTCGCCTTTCTTTCTTAGTGTGCAACTCGAGATGCATCCCACGAGCCTAGGCTCAAGGTGCGTCAGCGTAGCCCTGTTGTTGCAGCCAATAGCTACGAATTTGTTGGCCGCGCCAATGGTGAACGGGGTGCCCTCAAAATTTAAAGGCTCACCAAACTCTATTCCATCGCTGCTGTTTGAACATCCTGTGGAAGTTATGTTGGTTTTGATGTGAAGTGACCCGTAAGGATTCCTACTGTTGGAATTTGGAAGAGCGATTTTCACAACTTCTTTGTTAATCTTAGGAAGATAGGTGACGGGGTCTCCGGAAGTAGTCTTGTTGTTGCATTGAATCTCAAACCATTCGCTGAGATAACAACCCTTTCCGATACCAAAAGGATACGGTATCGAAACATTTCCACAGTGGCTTTGACAAGATCCCAAGGAAATGACATCTTCTGAATCAACGATGAACACAAGTAGTAGAAAGAGGTGAGTCCAGAGTAGTACACACCTCATATTTGTTTCTTTCTCTCAATCTTTTTTTTCCCTTATCCTCAGCTAAATAAACAGAGCCTCTGCTTTTGTAGTATTAGTGAGAGCTTATCACATATCAATCTTCTGAATATTCTCCCTCCAATAATGAACAATACGATGAATTTATTTATTTATTATTATTATTATTTTTTAAACTGTGAAAAAAAAGTTGTAGTCCAAGTCTTTGGATACAAGTCAATAAGTGGCCGTTTTACAACTTCCAAGCAATTGCAAGACTGTATCATTGTCCACATGAACAGAAGCACACAATTATGGTCTATTTCACACTATTGATGTAACAATCTCTCGAAAATCTTTCAGTATTTCCACAATTCGTCTACTTTCTTATATACACGGCAAGATTTTTTCGGACAAGATCTTGGAAAAAAAGGAGTACTGTAGTATAACTTTATTAAAAGTCTCAATTATGTGAATGTCATTGTCAATTATCACATCAGATGATTCAAAACTTTAACGGACTCCTTTGGTTTAGTGAACAGGAAGAAACTGGATAAGAGAACCAGGGATTTTGAATAAAGTGGAATTAGTTAGTAATAGCCTAGGCCTTGAACCTGTTTAGCTGTTCATGCTTTGGAAACTTGAAATGGAGAAACATGCTTTACCCTTTTAACTTTTCTAAGTTTTTATTTTCTGGACACATGAAGGTTTTTCATCTTGGTTTGTGGGTTAAAGTCAGCATTTTCACTGATTCTTCTGTTAATTGATAACACTTGAAACATGTGCTTAATTAGATATATGAAATTGGTGGTGGATCAGGCACCTGTGCGAAGGGTGTATTGGACTACATAATATTGAGTGCTCCTGAGAGAATCTACAATACCATGAGCTACACGTACGTATGCTCTGTTTTCTTCACTTTTCAGTTTAAGCTAGCCTGAATGAAACACAATCATGTGTGTCTGGAACTAATAAACTGTTATGAAACATGCTACAATGATACTAAATACATGCTATTTTAATGTATGCAGTTCTACAGAAATCAGTCCTTCACTGGCTAAGATTCAAAAGGAAACTGTTGCACAAGTTGGAAGTCATCTATCAAAGTTCCGAGTTGAGTGTCGTGATTAATGCAGCATGTTTTTGTTTTGGTTTTTAGACAGTTTCCTTTTTATATTTATCTTTTGCAATTCTTTTCCTTTTAATAGATTTATTAGGGTTTATCTCTACCCTATATAAACTATCGATCCTTAGGTGTGTGAGGATACGCTTATTTTTTATTAATATTAAGAAGCTTTTTGGCTATCTTTCTTCTCCCTTGTTCCGGCAACGCAACAAGAAGGCATTGTTTCTTAGGTATTCTTAGACTAAATAAGAATTTTGCGTTATCAGTTTGATCTTTACATCAGTGATGCATCTGACCTATCTGGGTGGAGTGAGTTCTTTCTGTGTATCAAGAAAGCTCTCAGCATAGTCCCGTGATGCATGTATCAAAGTTC